>APFE030314026.1:250361-271107 GCA_000404065.3 Pinus taeda | reverse complement strand
TTTGTTTTTGTTATGTATTTGTATATATTTTTATGTTTTATTACTAAAATGTTTAAAACCCATTGGAAATGCAATTGGGAAATTTTACTGCAGGTGCCCAGAAACAAAGGAATATGTTAAAACCACCTATGCACGCATCTGTGTGGAAATGGACTTCAGCGCCAGATTTTCAGCTGAAATAAACCTAACAAGTAAAAACCATATGTGGAACTAGAAACTCAATTATGAAAGTGTCCTCTTCAGATATTGATCCTGCTTTGAGACACGCCATTTAGCCAAAAATTGCCCAAAAGCCTCCCAGAAAAATTATGCGAGAAAGAATCACCACAGATCTACATGGTGGGAAGGAGTACAAAAAGAACATTACATTGTCATCAAGGAAGAACACTCTCCAGAAAACTCTGAATCACAAGAAAATGGGCAAGAAAGAAACAACTCTCAAGACAAGCAGAGGGAAAGCCCCGCCCAACAGCAAAAAAGTGAGAAAAAAAAATGAACTCGACAACCCCTCAAGCATCAACAGTTATGAGGATTCGAATTCCGCACAAAATAAATCTTCAACTATCGGCAAAGCAGATCTCCCAAACCAAACTTCTTCTCTGACTATCTTCAAAAGGACAAACACAACAGATCACGAAGCTAAGACACCAATGTCCCAAGAACCAGAAGAGATGAAGGAGATGCAAGATAAAGGAAGTTGGAAGACCATAGAGAGAAAAAAAAAGGGGGGGCTACAACACCAATCTTGCCAAAAAAAATGAGAAGCCAAACAATTAAGAACTAAGAAAATTATAGGTCCGAGAGACCAATTTGGTCTTAGTGGATGTCAACCACCATCATCACCATCATCATCATCATCATTATTTTTTTTTTTGTCATGTTTTATGTTTTACTTTTATGTTTTATGTTTATTTTTACATTTTTATAGCTTTTTTGTTTTTCTTTTTTTATATATTTTTTTGTGTTTAATTTTTTTTGTCATGTTCTTTTATTTTTATTTTTATATTTTATTACTAACATGCAAATCACCAACATTTTAAAAAAATGTTTACACTTAATTCATTAGAAAATTTAAAGTGTAAAAACTAAGCCCTTTAAACAAAAAGGGTTGATGCTCATTAGCACTTTTCAAAATCAAGATGAAAATCACTAACAAAAAAAATAAAGTGTCAAAAATAAGTCCTCTAAAAAAATGTGTTAATGTTGCATCAACCATTTTCAAAATTAGCATGAAAATCACTAACATTTAAAAAAATTGTTCATATTTGATACATCAAAAAAATTAATATAGCAAAAATATGCTAAAAAAAAATTGTATTCAGAATCACTATTTTTCAAAATCCAATGATTTTTTGCTACCTCAAAAAATAGGTACTAGGTCATTTTCTCATTTGATCGGTTACTATGTTTACCTCTTCAATCTCAGTTGAAGGCAAAACTTGAGGAGTTTCAAGTGCAACTGGAATTGGAACTTTGGGTGGTGGAGATTGTGGCCTTGTGGCTCTCCTTCTTCTGGGCATTACCTCAGGAGTTGCAACTAATAGCTTCCCTTCTGCTCTCTGCAACTTTAACCTTGTAAGCATCACAATTTTGCAACCATTAAAATCCTAATTGCACAAATTGAAGCGATCAAGCAATTCAACCTTGAGCTCTGATACCAACTTGATATGTTTTTGTATGATTAGTTTTGTTATGCTAATAACAATTACAAATTTATAAACATGTGTTTGCTTCTTGCTTTTTGTGTTGAGGTTTTCTTAGTTTTTGGTGCTTACAAACAGGGAAATTTCCTTAAGTTAAACAAGACATTCATGAGAAAAATAGCTTCAAAAATGAATAATGAACAAAAAACATGTACAGTGCAAAAAACCATCAAAGAGACACATTAACACAATGTTTTGATGAAGGAGTTCACTCCTCTTGGGCTACATCCCCTTGGTTCAACATCCATGGCTTAGACCTCTCTATTAGCTCAATGTGGCAAAAATATTATTTACAAAGCTCTATGGGTTCTGATACATGCACAAATGTGTTCAAAATGTCCAAATTAGCTAAGAACACTTCTTTCTGATCTCCATTTAGTCGAAAATTGAATAAGTTATGCTTCATTTAATTTTTCCAAAAAAACCTCTACTAAATCTAGAGAGATTCCAATTAAATCAGCGAAAATTGGCAATTTCCACCTAATTTGGTGTCCCGCTAAATTCGCAGCCAACTTAATCAACTATTTAATTAAATTCTAAACATCATTAATTAAATTAAGCACGATTAGTGCGCAAACGATCCATTACTCTGTCAGTCATTAAAACGCATTGAAATAGGTGTACGTGGCTATTTTTTTTCAAATTTGCCGTTGTGGTTCATTGGTAGAGCATAGGCTTTGGGTAGGGGAGGTTATGGGTTTAAACCTTACCTTTGCCCAACCCGTGTAAAGTTTGGCCATTTAAATACATGCAACACATATAGTTTGGAACTTTGGTTAATGTATGCAACATATATATAAAGAACATTGCCACGGATCCGACCTTTGAGTTTAAAATTATATGATATAATATAATAATTATATATAAAAATAAAAAATAAGTCAAATTCCACTTTTAAGTTAGTTAGGCAATTTTCCCTTCACTTAATCAAATCAGTGAATTTGGAGGTGACAATTGTCACAGTTCTATTGGGCAAAAACTAAAAAAAACTCCCCTCGCTGACTAACTACCATGTCATTATTCTGCAATTTTTTTAGTGGTTTAGGAAAATGAACAATAAGTCTTTTCTCCTTCATTTGGACTTCGTTTTCAGTGAAACGAATTGTGTTGTGATCATCTTGACGAAACTAACGCAGTCATACAGTTTTCGATCCAATCTAATAACTTTGAATTGTGAGCTAAATACTGAGCACTTGATCAACTGACCCCTCATGGCCTCATCCCACATTTTCCAATGCTAGTTTGAACTACATAATTCTGACTCCCAGCGAGCACTGCGCAATTTTTCTCCCCAGTGAGCACTGTGCTAGAAGTTCCTCAGTCAAGCCTGAGTTGCGCTCTACGCAGTCTTAGTGATCAAGCCCCTCTCCCTATCACATGGAACTGAGCAATGCGCAGTTATTGGGCCCTCTCTCCCAGCATGTCACTTGTCTGGGCTCAGTTCATGGATAATAATGCATCATCTTAGGATAGGGAGTTTTCATATTGATGTCATCCCATAATGAGTGAATTGCAGGAACAGGTACACTATCAAGTCATGGCAAGATGATGAAGAAGGAGAATAAGGAGGGAAGCATGCCCAAAAACTCACTTGTAGCTAGATGAACAAATGAACCTACCAAGAGCAACCAAAAGGAACACATGTATGCAACCACCTCTCAAGACCAAAGATCATTGAAAAGACGGCATCATTAAGCTATGCGGAGGAGGAGAGAAAGCATATCCAAGAACACATCTGTCATTCAACAACAATAGCGGCTTGACATTGCCACATCATCAAGCCAATCCATATCAGCGATGTCATGTCAAGTCGTGTCATGAGTTTTCATATGTCACATCACTATTGTAGGCTATGTATATTGTAAATCAACTATATTGTAAAGTGGAAGTCCAATGGACACACATGAATATGAAAAGTCATGTTAGTTGAACAGTCATGAAGGTATTCAAAGAGTCACAAGGGGTAAGCATTACCCCTTCGTTATATATAGCCCCTCATTGTATGAGCAAATGACTTTTAGACCTTGGCTCCTCCCGCAAAGCATTAGACAAATCAATTAGCATTTTGAGGAGTAAGGAGTGGCTCCATTGTTCCACTATTAGGGCTAGTGATGTAAAATGTAAATATGTGTCTTGAAACTTTTGCTTAATTACAGAAACCTTTTCAGGCCAGCACGTTTTCATGCACGACTTATGGATATTTGTAAGACTATTATGTGAACGTTTGTATTTCATGTTTGTTTTCACATGTACTAAGATAGTTAAACTATTTCGGTTGTTTTAGTGCTTATCTTGCTGGGAATGTGTTGCAATGGTTGTCATTGATGTCTCATCCCTGTGGAATATTCCGCGGGATACTAGATAGACCTATCCTTAACTATTGGTTATAAAAACCATCACGCCCACTATGGACTATTTTGTTGGATGTTAAATGGATCTTCCTTTGATCATTGGTTGTAACGACTATTGCATCCGTTGTGGACTATTTCGTTGGATGCTAGACAGGTTCTCCTGGTTCATGTGTGTCTATTCATGGGTGGTAGTATTACTTCTCATTTATAGGCTCACTTTTATCGCCCCCTTTTGTAGTAATATAACCCAAACACATTTGCATTGCACACTCACCAGACACACTCACCTTGTTGTTCGAAAACACCATTACTTCCCTCTCCTATGTTGACATCCAGAGCCAAGGCAGATCTTTGAGGATTTGGCAATCAGGCCTTTATACCGGATGGGACTCCTATACCAAACAGTGTGAGATTTAATTGTGACTTCATATTGGAGATATCCCCTTGGTTGATGGATTTCCAGCACCGTCAACAGATACTTCTCTTCAATTTGAATTATGGAACTGAATATTTTCTCACCTTCATTACAAAGTCTTACTTGAGGTAAGGAAGATGGTCACAAGTATGCTCGAATTCAACATAGATCATGAAGGAGTTTTTCAGGGTTGTGCAGTTGGAAAACATACAAGGGGACCATTCCCCTCAAGTGAAAGTCAAACTACCAATATTCTTCAATTGGTCCATTTTGATCTATCAGGTATGTTGGCCGTAACATCTTTAGGAGGATACTTGTACTATGCAATTTTTGTGGATGACTTCTCTCGCAAAACATGGATTTATTTCTTAAAAAAGAAGGACAAAGTTTTCAAATGGTTTCACTCTTTCAAAGCCTTGATCAAGAATCAAACATGGAAGAAGATTAAAATATTAAAGACCAATAATGGAACCGAATATGAGTCAAATGAATTCAATGACTATAGTCGAGACGTTGGGATCAAGAGGGGGGGCCACTTCTGCATATACTCCTGATCAAAATGGTGTTGTCGAAAGGAAGAATTGAACTATCATAGAAGCCACCAGTGCCATGCTTCATGACCAAGGCCTACTGAATTTCTTATGGGGAGAAGCTTCCAACATCGTTGTACATGTTCAATAGATGCCTGCATCAAGCCTTGGACTTCAAGACACCCAAAGAAGTTTTCACCGGTAAGAAACCTGATGTTTTTCATTTTAGAATTTTTGGTTGGCCCATATACTTTGATGTGTCGAAGGCAAAAAGAAACAAGCTAGATGCATTTGGGAAGAAAGGAACCTTCTGGACTATAGTGAAACTTCAAAGGCATATATAATCTGTGTGCTTGGTCAAAGAGAAGTGGAAATAACTCACGATGTCACTTTTGATGAAGACTCTACCCTTGGCAAAGTCTGAGACCTGCCTATCCCTAGGAAAGACAATGATGATGATGCAGGAAAGAAGGATGAATCTCCGAAAGATGATATGATGCCCGATGTTGAAGGCCCGATGGATCCCATTGATCCACCTCCTGGTGAGCCCTCTACTTCAAGAAAAATACCTTTGTGGCTTAAAGATACTCTTGAAGATGTTGAAAGACATGTTGCACCAAGGGGGACATTTCGTGAAAGAAAGAAGTCGAATAGGTACTGTTGAGCCTCAAACCTACACTTCTTTATACATCCTCTCAACCTCCTTTTCCTATTCATTTCCTTCTTTTGCCACTCATTCCCTCCATCAAATTGCTCAAATCATTGTATTTTAGGACTTTTTACAATGGTTTCAAAATTATGCTAATAACTGGTGTTTGGTTTAGAATTTGGGTTCAAAGTGTT
This sequence comes from Pinus taeda, assembly GCA_000404065.3. Classification (NCBI taxonomy): domain Eukaryota; kingdom Viridiplantae; phylum Streptophyta; class Pinopsida; order Pinales; family Pinaceae; genus Pinus; species Pinus taeda. Next base: position 265,265 of record APFE030314026.1, on the reverse strand, counting down.
GCGTTTCCGCAGCTGATCCCGGTTTTCCGCAACCAACCTCGGATTCCGCAGCTGTTTATTAAAAGGAAATGTTCCAGGTGTCCTCCAGGAAGAAAGACCACATGGCCAAGTTCGTGGAACCAAGGACATGGTGTGTGTCCTTCCAGCTCACCCAAACTAGTCATCAAAACCCGTGGTCAACGAGGAGGCAACTACGGTCAACAGAAGTCATTGGCAGTGGCATGGCTCTGCGTGTTCTGTTTTAGAGCACGTGAAGAACAGGTGGCATCCTCCTTAGCCACAAAGATAGTGGGAAACATGAATCCAACAGCGGATTGAATGCCCACAACGACCGTTGCCTAAATCCGAGGACGCAGCAAGACTATGTGTTTTTACACAACTGCTCGAATAGCTTAGTTTTCGTTAAGTTAGTTTGCTTTCCTCTGTTATAAATAAAGCGTCTTTGAACGCTGGATAGTTAGCTGTTAGCTGCTGATATGTAATTTTGAACTCCCACTGTATTTTCTATTTTATGCATAATATATGAGAAGATTGTTTTCAAATTGAGCGTGTAATTGATCATTTAACCGGTTGGAGTAGGCAGAGGGCCCCTGTTTACTGAAGGCCTGTATAGTACTCTTTAATTTTCTGCATTTCTTTTTCTTATTTCATGTATAATAGCTGTACAGAATGCCTTTGATTACTGTGTTTTGATCATGTATAATAGCTGTATATAAACTTTGAATTCTGCCTATTTATATTTCTGCACTTTTCCATGACTGATCAGTGTGTTATGCAAGTTTCTTAGGTGTGCCCGGGGCAGTTTCTTTCTTTTCTTTTTCACAACTAGTGACACTTGTGATCATCTTGTCTATGTTGCTGACCTTCCTTGTTTTTCAGCCTTTATTTCCTTACTATCATTTAGTTAATTTGCATAGTTGCTTTCTACTTTTAGACATCAAGTTGTTTATCTATTGATGGTTCCTTCTTCATAATTTAATATCTTCATTGAGGACCAAAATATCACTTAGCACAGCTTGGTTTAGTTGCTCAAGAACTCACAATTGCTTGGCTTATTTTTAATTGTTTATCACATGATATATTCAATTAAAAGACAAGAGGTTAAAAAGAAGCTAAAGTATTTGTGACTAGTCTTTCTTTTATGTAGATTTACTTTAAGTTTCACATCGCTTAGTTTTATTTGACATAGATTTCATCTTCATTTTCTTGCAGCAACAGAGACACTGGGCCAATGTCATCAGTCTTTTATTTGATGCCTTTATTTTCCTTTAAGAGTTGATTTCATTTCAGTTGTTGTTCAAGCTTTCTTGTAGAATACTTTTAAGTTATAAAAAGCTCATCACAATCTCACACACTTCACTCGCTTTATTTCATTTCCATCACATCACAGTAGGAGAGATATACTTGAAAACAAACTTAAAAAGTTAAAACGACAAAAGCTTAAGAAATAGTTGCCTAAGTACATACAGTATACCTCACTTCATCAGCTTACGAGCCCCGGGTTGACATTTAAAAGTTGCAATTTAGACATCACTAAATTGACCAAACAGGGTGCAAAAACCTCATCATAGTCTATTCCCTCTTTCCAAGAGAAACCTTTAGCCACAAATATAGCTTTATATTTTTCAATACTGCCATCCGCACCATGTTTGATTTTATACAACCATTTAGAAGTCAAAATAGACTTACTTTTGGGTCTTGGAACTACTTCCCATACATCATTATGTATGATGGACTCATATTCTTCATCCATTGCATCTTTCCATACTTTATCTTTCTCTGCTTCTTTAAAAGTGCGTGGTTCAACCTAAATAATGTTGCTCATGGCTACAATGTATCCCTAGAACCGACATGGTTTCTTGCTTTCTCTAAAGGTTCCTCTAGGTGCAGTATGTCTATCAACATCTTGTAGAGTGTCACGAAGCCATAATGGTCTCTTTCTAGCAGGAGGATCACATGGAGGAGGATCCAAGGGGTCCATGGACTCCATGGGTTCATCAACAAGATCAAGCTCAAGCTCAGGATCTTCCTGAATTTCCAAGGCATCATCTTGTCTATCAACATTATCGGGAGGAAGAGGAGTGTCTCTTGCCTTTCCAAGAGCCGCGTCTTCATCAAATGTTACATCCTTGCTAAACTCTATGGTTCTTTGACCAGGTACATATATTCATAAGCTTTAGAATTTTCACAATAATCAACAAACGTACCTTTCTTACTTGAAGCTTCCAACTTGTTCCTCTTTTCCTTTGGCACATGAAAGTAAACGCTTTGATTGCTTCTATGATAGTTCTGTTCTTTCTTTCTTTCAGCCACACCATTTTGTTCTGGGTTATATGGTACAACGATCTCTTTCCTGATTCCAACTTCTTTGCAAAAGTTAATAATATCATTTGAAGTGAACTCTCCTCCATTGTTGGATCTGAAGATTTTAATCTTCTTTCCAAATGGTCTTTCTACCAGAGGTTTGAAGTCTTTAAACATATTAAATGCTTGAATTTTGTTTTTCAAAAAGAAAATCCATGTCTTGCGAGAAAAATCATGCACAAAGATTGTATAATACAAGTAGCCACCAAGAAAAGTTACATGCATAGGTCCGCATAAATCATAATGTATTAGATGAAGTACTTGACTGGTTTTGCTTTTGCTAAGGGAATGGTTCCTTTACATGCTTTCCATTTGCACACCCTTGGCAGACCCCATCATGATCAACTCTAATTTCAAGCGTTCCAGGAACCATCTTTCTCACATGAGGCAATGCGTTATTATGCAGATGAGCAAATCTTCGGTGCCAAAGTTCACATTGATGATTGTTGTCATGAATCAGTGCATGGATTGGTCTTCCATTGAATTTATAAAGACTTTCAATTCTTGATCCCAGAGTGAAGGCATCTCTCATGCTAGATATAATTGGCCAAGCGAGAACTTTTCCATTTATGAAAGCAACTTTCATTTCGATGTCTTTTAAGGCAAATATAGATAAAAGATTATTTTTCACACTAGGTACATAAGAAACTTCTTGAAGAGATAAAGTTTTACCTTGATCCAGATGAAAAGAAACATAACTAGATTCCTTTATAGGATATGTAGAGTTATCTCCAAGAATGATTTTCAGATCCGTTTCCCTCTCAACCATATTTGAGAGAACTTCTTAATAAGCAGTAAAGTGTCTTGAAGCACCACTATCAACCAACCGTCACAAGGATCTGTAGGAGAGGAACTAGAAAGAACAAAAATGAAAATATTGTGATTGTGTTTCAACTGCATTATTATCATACCGTGGGTTCCTTGAACTCTTGGAAGAATGGTAGTTTTCTTTATGAACAACAAGAGATTCTCTTTTTCTTCTATAATCAGATATGAAATTGTTGCTACGATTGTTGTAGTTGGATCTTGGTGCTCTTTTATTTTCTGGATAGTCACGAGCATAATGGCCATGCTAATAGAAATTGTAGCATTGAACTTTTGATAAGTCCCTGTTCCATTTATAGGAACTATTGGATCTAGGAGCAAACTTACTTGAAGAGTGATGACCTCTTTTTCCTTTCTGTGTCTTGACTTGGAAAACAAAGACAATAGGTTCTCCCTCTTCATGCTTGGGAATTCTTCCGCTAGAAATCATTCTGGCCTCTTCTTGATTGCACTTTCCCAGGAGCTCATCAAATTTGGGAAACTTATCATTGTTGCTGATGGTAGTATTAAAAGTTTCTCAAGTTGGAGAAACCTCCAAGTGTAATCAACACCAGCTCCTTATCAAATACAGTTTTGGCAATAGTTGACAACTGATCCTTGATTTTTGATATCTTCGTGAAGTATGCTTGAATGATCTCTCTTCTATTCATCTTAATGTCCTTGAGTTAATTCTTCAAAGCAAGGATTTGACTCAAGTTGTTTACTTGATACATTCCAATCAACATGTCGTACATTTCCTTAGATTTCTTCAACTTGGAGACATAGGTGATGAGATGATCTCCAAGAGAATCAAGGATAATCTTCTTAGACTTGACTTCTCCCTTCTCGAATTTGGCTTTGACAACAAAATTTGAATTTTATGGTGGTTCTGCTACCTGGCCTTCCATATATTCTAGTACATCATGTCCTTTAAGAGTAATATCTAATCTTGCCTTCCATGGACCAAAATTCGAAGCATCATTCAACTTCTCTTCATTCTTGAAGTAAGAAGAAGACATCTTGATCTAAGTCAAACAAATTTTAGCAGCAAGTAAGATCTCTTTGAAGTAAAATATCTGCAAAAGGAGTGATAGCTCTTATCTTATTGGGCAACAAATTTCAATAGCAAGATCTCTTTGAAGTAAAACTTATGCAAAAGGAGTGATAACTCTTATCTTCTGGGGCACCAATTTTCAGCAGCAAGATCTTTTTGAAGCAAAATTTCTGTAAAGGAATGATAGCTTTTATATTCTTGGGCTTGTCTTCACCAATGCTCTGATACCATGTTGAAATTATGATGTTATATGCTGAAACAATTACTTATTCCAAAAACTTCTTTCTGCTACAATATTAGTTAAGAAATTGTAGATAGAACATAAACCAAATGCACAATAGAAGACAACCAATAACATAATGAGACAAAAGGAATTTAGGTCCAATAATCATGGCAAAACTCACAAGGGGAAAGCCCAACCATATTCTTCTTTTATTAGATATCAATTGTTCAACAAAGATACAAAGTACAATGAGAGATCAAGAGAATGAGTAAGTTCACCCAAATCTGAACAAGTTGTAGTATGAAGATCACTAGTAGCAGCAACATATACAAACATTGAATCAACCTTCCCTACAACTAAATCAACATTGAAACACTAAAGTATTAACCTTGGCTCATCAAGTTCTGCTCTTACTCTCCAAGTCTCTCCCTCTCATTATCTTCTTCAAGTCTCCCCAACTCTCTCCCTCAAGTTTGAATTCTTCTTTCACAACGCACAAGTAGTAGTAGTCAGGTGAGAAGGCATGAGACACATATATAGGAGGAGCAACGAATTCTTGTCATAAAGGAGGAACAATACGCATTCCTTGAGGAAGAGTAAATAATGCCATTTATGGGAGTGTAACTCAAGCCATTAAAGAGAGAAACACATGCCTTAATAACTTATGCCATTAAGTGAGGCATGCATGCCTTAATTAAGGAGTGTAACATATGCATTAAAGAGAGTGTTAGAGGAATCTTTTATGACATGTTTTTAATGAGTGTAAGAGGAATATGCCATGTCTTTAATGAGTGCGTAAGAGAGTGTAATGTATCATTGAGAGAGAGAGAGAGAGAGAGAGAGAGAGAGAGAGTTACGTAGTGCCATGTGAGTCATCAAGGATAGAGGTGCGAAGTGATTGAGGTGATGAAGGTAAGGTGACTTGTAATAATAATCTCATAGTATCATAAAGAATAATAATAATAATAATATTGATGATTAAGTTGAGATTGAACTATTAAGATTGATTAATGATAAGTTAAGTGATTTTCCTTCAAATATACTTGATTACGAATAGATGCAAGGTGATTTACTATTTTTGGAAAGTCATCCTTTAGATTCTAGACACGACTGTCTATTTTTAGAAAGTCACTCCAGAATTGTCAGAAATGAGATTTTATTTAAAAAAATCATCATTGAGCTGCCAATTTTCAACAACATCATCAATCAATAGAGCCTTTAACAAGAGGAACCTATCCGATCTCTTTGAGATTTTGGCAACCCCCACCCTCGCATTCCTCCAAGTTGGATTTAGCTTGACACGACTCACATTTATGAGTCCATGATCATGCAATCTCCTTTTTAAGAAAAACATTTAGAGGGTCCACTAAAACCTCTTCCCAAGTTTCAGAATTTCCTAGGCATTAGGTTAATCCCTTACCACTATCATATTTTCAAGGCTTAGGAAACTCAACTTAAAGAAGTTTTCCCCAAAGGAAACTGTCATGACATGGCCCATAATTTTTGAGGACTGATATCTCCTTCCGTAGCACATGGGAGTAAAAGGATAGCCCTATACTAGATTTAATGGACCTTGAGTTAAAGCATTCAAGAAATCTAGGCCTCCAACTAGAAATTAACACCTCTAATCTAGCTTTTGAATCATTATAAATAAACTTCCAACCACATAACAATTTAGCCAATAAACCCCCACCGTCCCCCCCACAACTCCATTAGTTCCTCAAAGCAAAAGAATCCTCTATAGCCTAATCATAGATATTATGAGGAACATGTACCTAGGATGGATAGTTATTATCTAATTGCACTTCAACATGAGCCTTCTCTTGGGCTAAGGATATGCAATTTTTCTCCTTTACTCACCACTTCATAGCCCTTGGTATTTGATTGACACAAATCCTGTACAACAATCACCCCACTCTAGTGTTGGAAAATCTAGAGACTTGTAGATTAGAACTTACTTTCCTTATCATGATATTTACTTGTGATGTTAGCCGATTCTTTATTACTTATTTAATTTTGTTCATCAAGCAATTACCAAAACAATGAAGATGACAAAGATACTAAGTACATAAAATATAGGCTCCAAGCCAAGGGAAAACCCCTCCAAGGGGAAAACCCATAAAATGCTTCTCTTCTTCTTTAGAATCTGCTTACAAAAGAGACTTCCAAGACCCAAAGACCAAAACCAACAAACCTTCCAAGCCCCAAGTTAGCCCCCAACAAGATCTTCCTTGAGACAACTTCAAAACTTCGATACTGCTTCCTTGATGCTGCAACTTCAGCCCCTGCAACAGAATTTCGATCCTGCAATCTCAACCTCCTGCATTTGCTTCAAAATTTCGGTCCTGCAATTCATCCTTCTGCAACTGCTACAAAATTTCGGCCCCTCTGCAACTAGCAGCTTCACAAAGCCTAGCGAAATAGAGAGATAGACTTCGACTTCCTTTTCTTCATCCTCCCAGCTACTCTTCTTGATTGTCGCTATTACATATCAAACTTGCTTAAGATGAGTGTCCAAATGATTCGAACTTCACTCCTTTATATAACCTTTCTTGAGAGTCGAATTCCTTCCTTTTAGACCGACTTGATCTGCTCCTTGAGCCGACTTGGTCTTGGGCTTATCCTTGGATTTTTCATATCAAAATAATTTTTTTCCTTCGTTACATTGAGTCTAAATGGGACTCTCACACATGACCAATATTATTTTTTATCCTATAAGGACTTAGAGCCTAGGAGACCTAAAAGCATGAAGAACATGCTTTTGATTCAAAATATATTATGAAACCCATACTCGAAAAATAAAATATAATTCCTTTTTATTTCCTTCTTACAATTTTCAACATCTAGATGCCTAGAAACTATATTTTTGTAGTTTCATAAAAAATCTACTAGACCCATCGGGTTGGCCCTTGGTCCAAAAAATAATTTTTAAAGGTGGGTTATCGAGCGTAGTGGCCTAACCAAAGTTCAAAATACCAAGCATGATCTCACCAAAAACAAAACCCATGTTGCCAGAGTTTGTGTGAAGTGAGAAAATCCCCTTCCACTAGAAACCTTAAGATCTTCAACATTTCCAACACCATCCAAACCAATAAGAGACCTAGTAGAAACCTTAAGATTTCCAACACTTCCAACACTATCAAAACCAAAAAGAGACTTAGGAACCATATCGACGCCTGTGAAATTTAGTGAAAAATGCATGAGGCCAAGTTGTTTATAGACATATGTTGAAGTGGCATAGTAGAGGTTGGTCGAGAGATCTCCATTGATACAATGAAGTATTAGCCTCTTTCCAATTTAGTTTCAAATTACTTATACACATTATTCAGAATCGGTGGAACCACAAGAAACTCCCCATTCTCTGTTGCATCATCACCTCCCATGCAAACTTCCTTGGTGTTGTCCAATTCTCTACCAACATGATATTCCTCCAAAGATTCTCCTTGGGGCTCCCTTGGACTAGGAGCCTAGAATCCTCCTTTGTAGGAGCCCTGGCATATCCATATGCAAGGCCCTTAGAAACCCCCATAGTAGTAGTTCCCTTCTCCTAGGGCCCTTCGAAACCCTGATAATAGGAGCTTCCTTCTCCTAGATTTTTGAACTGAAAGGCATAGGACATTCTTGAACTAATGGCATTTGAAAGGCAACCTCATATAATCCAAAGATGGTATAATTTATTTTTGGAGGGAATTGGCAACTAGCCTTTCTCTTAGTTCTATCCCAACAAAAATGGGAGTTATCGAGAAGTTACCTAAGGATTCAAATTCAATGATGAAATACATTGATTCATACATCATAAATGATTAAGTGAAATAGAGATAGTAAAATATTATATACATTGATTTAAATTCATCATTCATTACTCTAGAATTTGATTAATACTAAACAAAATAGTAGATATTAAAGTTTGAAGACTGGAGAAGTAAATTGAAATTACTCAAACTTGTTTGAGGAAGCGGCGTGAAGATCAGCTAGGGTTGAAAGTTTGCAGGCGCTGATCTCCATGGTAGGGCATGGAGGAGGGAGCTCAACTCCCTCCTACAAGCAGGTTGTTACCAGCCGTAGTAAGAAGCCAATGTAAGAAGACAAGCAGGCTGTTACTCCCCGTGGTAAGAAGCCAATGGAAGAAGTCAGAAGTCTTCATGACGAGGGGAAAGAGAGCAGGGAAAAAGAGCAGGAGGGAGTCAAACATTGCGAAAATAAAAGCACAAAAGAAAAGGAAGAAAATGACAAGGAAAAGGGAGTAAAAACCAAGGCACAGAAAGGACCTTGTAAGCTCAAATTTGAGGTTACACCCAAGGTAGTTCTGAATGATCCTACACTGCAGGCACACAGGGACCACATGCGAACTTATGCTATCATTTGTAAATTCATGGGAGTATGGTCCACTGAAAAAGCTTTACAGACATGGATTAAATACCATTGGAAACCAAAAGGGCGCATTGACCTACATCTGAGGTCAAAAGGATTCTTTACAGTGGTCTTCACTAATATTGAGGATAAAGATAGAGTGTTTGAAGGAGGGCCCTAATTCTATGCAGCTGCTGGCCTCTATATGAGGCCGTGGATGATGAACTTTTTCCCAGAGTGGGAGACTTTCACATCAATTCTGGTTTGGGTAAGACTTTACTCCCTTCCTCTTGATTACTGGCAAACAGAATCGTTAACAGCCATAGGTAATAAATTAGGACGTTTTGTCAAGGCTTCAGAAGCCACTAGAAGAGGAAAATATACTTCCTTTGCACGAATCTGTGTGGAAATGGATCTCTCCGGAGCTCTACCAGATGAGTTGATCTTGGAAGTTTTTGATGAAGAATGGGTGCAAACAGTAGATTAAGAACATATTCCTTTTAGATGTCGCAAATGTCATGAGCATGGACCCCTGTTCAGAGACTGCTCTCTCAGTAAGATTAAGAGCAGAACTTTCACAATGAAAGATACTAAAAGTTTTCAAAAAGTGAGCCAGAGGAAAAGGTGGCAAAAGGGGACTTAAGCAACACCAAGCAGAAGGGCCTCAAGTTATGCAGAATAGATTCCAAGTTCTCGAGGAAGAAGAAGAGACGATAAAAGTAGATCTGGGAATAGAGGAAAGTCCAGAGGACAAGGAGACAGAGGAGGACAAAGACCAACCAAAGAACAATAACACATAGAAAGAGGCTATGGTGAGCGATGTAGAACTAGATATGGACCAGGAAATGACCTAGAGCGAGATGGAAATGGAGGATCATGAACTGCAGGAGATTGTAGACAGAGAGCACCTAGATTTGGAAGGGTTCTTGAAATAGGGAACCATGGGAGGGTTAGATTCGTTACCTCAAAAAGAGTTCTCTAGAGTACAACAACTGTACTTATGGAAAACCCAGGCTAGTGGGATGGAAAGGCAAGGTAACACGACAAACCATGACAAAGAAGGTGTGAAATCTATAAAAAACATACCAGGATTAGCACCTCAAGGCCCAGGAAAGAAAAGAGGCAGAAAAAAGCAGAATGAGCTGCTGATGGAGTGTGGAAAGCTAATGATAGATTTGGATAAGATGAAAGACCTAACCAATTACTCTTTCACTAATCTTTAATGATGAAGTTTACTTCTTGGAACATTAGGGGTCTAGGTAGTAAAAGGAAACAAAGATAGTAACAAAATGAAACAAGAAGTTCTGGATATTATATTTATCTAGGAAACTAAATGTTCTATTCAGAAAATTAAAGAACTTCATAGTAAATGGCTCAGCCATTTTGAGTTTCTAGAAGTCAAGGCAGAAAATACAGCAAGTGGCATTCTTACTCTTTGGAATCCCCTAAAGATTGGCATAATCGATGCTGAAGCTTCTAGAAATTATTTATCAGTGGTCATTCAACCTATGGGGGATAGGGAGATCTATCTAGCAACGAATGTTTATGGCCCTTAGAGAATGGACGACAAATTGAGATTTCTAGGTTCTCTTATGGATCTTAGAGAGAGATATGTTGGGATTCCATGGATTATGGATGGGGACTTCAACATGATCAAATCACTATCGAAGAAAAAAGGGGGGACCAAAGCTCTATCCAAAGATGCCTTAGCTTTTCAATCTTTTATGGACACTATGAAACTGGTTGATATTGATTCAAGTAATGTTCTCTTTACTTGGAACAATAGAAGAGGAGGAGGGTCTCTGGTGGCCTCAAAGCTAGACAGATTTATCATATCAGAGGACCTTATACTCAATGATAATGGAATGGAAGCAAGGATTCTGCCCTTTGGAGGATCTGATCACTGGCCAATTCAACTAGAGATCAGGGGCATTGGCACTCCCAGGAATAGACCTTTTAGATTTGAGAATATCTGGCTCACCCATCCAGATTTTATCAACAACTTTCAAGTTGGTGGTCTGAAGATCTGCATATTTAGGGTACAAGCATGTTCCTTCTTCACAAAAGATTAAAACATATCAAGCTCAGGCTAAAAGAGTGGAACAAGAAAGAATTTGGCAATATTTTTGAAGGAAAAAAGCTGTTGAAAACAAATTGCAGATACTCAACCAATCCCTTATCAAGGTTGGCTTTGATAAAGTCAGCAATGACAGAGCCACCAAACTTCAGCACGAGTGGGAGAATTTTTGTAAACAAGAGGAAATATTTTGGAGACAAAAATCCAGAGTGCAATGGTTAAAGGAAGAGGAACGAGATACCAGATTTTTCCACAGGTCAACCTTGGCAAACCGAGCCCATGTTAGAATCTCATCGATTAAGGATGAGGAAAGGCAACTACTTAGCACCCATGAAGAAATAGAAGCTGTATTAGTTCAACACTTTCGTGGGATTGCAAAGGAAACTATTTCAAATAGAGAGGCTTTCATTAAGGATCTAACAAGACATATACCAAGAAGTGTGTCCAAAGAGGATAATTTCAATCTCAATAGGCCAGTAACTGAATAGGAAATCAGTGAAGTCCTCAAGGAAATACAGAATGGTAAAGCACTGGGTCCTGATGGTTTTAATGTCGATTTCTTTAAAGCTTGCTGGAATATTGTTAATGTAATACTCGAATAACTGAAATACAAGAACCGAAGTAAATAATGAATACCTACCTGAACTGTTGTCGATTGATCTGCTGTCTGCTCTTGTTCTCCTGTTGAAGCCGATTCGATTACTGGGAAACCAATTCCTCCTAGCCAATCCAGCAAGCTTCTGTGAAGCTTACTGCCCCCATGCCCAGAACCTCTGGTCAATCAAAGCTTTCATTCCTGATCTTTCTCTGCCCTCTCTGTCCTCCTCTGTGTTTTTTCCTCCCCAGCTCTCGGCTCAGTCTAGTGGTTTTTATAGATCAGGCTTGGCGGTGGCCGCCTTCCAGCCTACGGCCACCGCTCTTCCTCCTCCCGACACCTCCCTGCATGCATATCTCCTTAGATATTTATCCTTTTGGTTGATGCGCTCCGTTCATGGGTTTCAATGTTTTATCATTTAATGACCTTTTTGAAATTTTATGTCCTAATTTATATAACTCAATTCTTTTTTTATTATTATAAAGTTTATTTTATGTTTATTTATTTATTATATACTTTAATTTTTTTATGAAATTAAACTTTATATATTATAAAGTTTCAACTTTATATTTATTATAAAATTTAACTTATATTCATTTTTAAAGTTTAGACTTATATTAAATGGCTCGTTACAGTTAAACAAGATATTCTGAATGTAGTAGAAGATTCCAGGACGAATAGAACTATTCTGAAGGCACTCAACACCTCCTTCATTTCACTGATCCCTAAACAGGATAATGCCCTAACTCTTGATAAGCTTAGACCCATAGCATTGTGCAATGTGGTTTACAAGATTATATCCAAGGTTGTAGCTAACAGACTCAAACCTCTTCTCCCCACTCTGGTTTCTGGGGAGCAATCTGGTTATGTGGAAGGTAGACAAATTCTCAATAACATCATTCAAGCACACGAGGTGGTGCACTTACTGACTAACAACAGGAAGGCTGGAATGATCATGCAGCTGGACCTAGCTAAAGCCTATGATAAGTTGAACTAGACCTATATCAGGAGGGTTCTTATTGCTTTTGGGTTTGATCATAATTGGGTTAGATGGGTCATGGCTTTGGTAAATTCTTCTAGCTTTTCGATTTTGGTAAATGGTTCTCCCTCCGAGATTTTTATTCCGTCAAGAGGCCTCAGGTAGGGAGATCCTCTCTCTCCCTTTCTCTTTATACTCATGATGGAAGGACTTGGTAGATCGATTAAGCAGGCAAAAGCAGAAGGCAAAATCAAGGGTCTTCAACTTTCTGAGAATGGACAGACTTTGACTCATCAACAATTTGTGGATGATACCTTGTTGTAGGGAGTTCTTACAATCAAAGAAGCTTTGGCATACAAACAACTCCTAATTGACTTTGCTTTGGTCACAGGTATGGAGGTTAATCTTTTCAAATCTAAAATCTTTTTCTTTAATATCGATATTGCTATTCAAAGGAGTATCTCCAGAATTCTAGGCTTTCAAAGAGATTCTCTTCCTTCGAAAGATTTGGGAGTCCCTTTTACTGCCAAACCTCTTCATAAGAGTATTTGGGAACCGGTGATTAATAAGATGCAGGATAAAATCAGGAATTGGACCATCAGATCTTTAAACTTGGTTGACAAATTAGTGCTTACAAAGGCTGTTCTCTAATCTATCCCAGTTTTCATGCTTTCAACACTCCCTACAACTAAAGGAGTCTTACAACAATTCAGAACCATTCAAAGAGACTTCCTTTGGGATAAGGGGGAGAGAAAAAGGAAATGGGCCTTAGTTGCTTGGGAAAAGATTTGCAAACCCAAAAATCAAGGTGGTCTGGGTTTGGATGATACAGAGGTTCTAAGTTGGGCCTTAGGAGCTAGGTTATGGTAGAGATGGGTCAAAGAACCAAAGGCCCAATGGGCTAGTATCCAGACAGAAAAATATGCCAACACTTGGGATAATAACGATCATATAAGGATTTCTGGAAATATAAAGGGCTCATACATCTGGAATAAGGCTTGGGAAAACAGAGGCTTAGTTCAAAAGAATAGCTTCTGGGAAATCAGAGAGGGGGATCTGGCACATTTTTGGGAAGATAAATGGCAACAAGAACCAATACTGCTACAAGAGGAATTTCTGGACCTCAAGAGAGAGATGAACATCATAGGGTTATCACAGGTCAAAGGTTTTTGGGATCAAAACAATATTGCAAGTAAATGGAGAAAGTGGAGGAACATGATTTACAGGGAAGATAACCCCTTGAAAACCAAAGCTGAGGCTCTCATGCTGATACTGGAACAAAGGAAGTTCTTAGTGACAAGAGGGCATGACCAATTGAGGTGGGGCAATAATAATGATGTTAAAATTTCTGTTTTCCCACCCCGGTTTTCAGTTTCTCCTTATTTCTCCCATGTAGTTAAATGCCCTTTCCCATAACCATACATTCAACAATGTTGAAAAAATAAATTTGCTGAAAACACAAATTCTGGAAAATTTACAGAACGCTGGAAATTGCAGAAATAAAAATCAGCAGTAATAAACAGCGATTTAAACACATTAAAACACTGATATTTTTGGTCAACGTGACCCTGGAAAAACCCACTACAACTCTTGGGGAAAACCAGTTTGAGAGCTCTTCTTTATTTCTGAAAAAAAACCTTTTTATAGCAAGAAAATATTCAGCAAAAATCAGCAAGCAAACTTTTACAACTTATCTCAGCCTTACTGAAACTCAGCCTTGCTGAAAAACTGCCCTGCTGAAACTTCGCTGTTGTTACTCCACTGCTGAAACTCCGCAGCTCACTGTCCAGAAATCTCCCTTGCTCTCTTGCTCTCCTTCTCTCAATTTGCTCATGAAAGAATTGAATCGAATGTGATCTTTTCCTCCTTTTCCTCCCTTAATATAACTCCAAGTGACTTTTGGGTGACCCGAGTGAGTTTTGGGTGATCTCTAAATCCAATGACTGAAATAGATTTAGATCAATGGCTGAGATTAAATGCACATTTAAATCTCACTTTCTATTTTTTAATTCACCCACTTTAATAAAGACCCACTTAGTCATTTATTTCCAAAGTCACTTTTTCCTTTCTAATTTTTCATTGACTTTATAAAAGTCACTTTAAAATTAGAGTTAGTAACTTTATCACTTAAAGTCACTTTTAAATTAGATTTTAACTTTATAAAAATTATAAAGTCACTTTAGGAGAAAAATTAAAATCTTTTTGGACACTTTTCCCTAGGCCAAAGATCAAAGCCTAAGGGAACCACCTGTCCTCCGGTACCAAATTTCAACACTCCCTCTTACCGAGGAAGGTGTTCCTCACCACACCCATCTTATCTCTGAAGTAAACATGCTTAACCCGTGGTAAGGCTTTGGTAAGAATGTCTGCTACCTGCTCATCAGTGGAAATATACTCAAGCTTCACAGCTCCCTTCTGAACATAGTCTCTGATGAAATGATATCTGATCCCGATATGC
>APFE030314026.1:229972-246942 GCA_000404065.3 Pinus taeda | reverse complement strand
TCAACACCTGTCCTCCCCTGAACAGTACCTCATATCCTCTGTCCTCCAAAGCTGAGACAGATATGAGGTTCTTCCTCATCCCTGGCACATAAAGAACCTTTGTCACTTTCAAGGGAGGTTTGGACTCCCTCTGAAATGTCAGTGTCCCCCCCCCGACTGCTCTAACAACTCTGTCATCACCGAGTACTACCTCTACATCAGTGCCACTCTCTAAAAGCTCTGAGAAGTACTCACGGACTCCTGTCATATGACGTGAAGCCCCACTGTCTACATACCAGAGATCTGAAGATGCTCCGCTAATCGAGGGAAAAGTTTGCTCCCTCTGAACCTGTATGGCAGGTGATCCTGCACTAGAGGACTCACACATAGTGAATGCAAACTCCCAGTCAAAACGACTTACAAAGTCCTCAATTTCTGCTGATGCTGCCAAACTCTGGTCCTTCCCCTTCTTCTTCTTCTTCTTCAGACACACAACTGCATAGCGTCCCATATTTTGACAATTCCAACACTTCACCTTGGAAGAGTCCTTCTGTGTGTTTACCTGTTTACCTTTACCTTTGCCTTTGCCCCCACCACTGCTTGTGGAAGCCTGCTTCTTCCCTTTGTCTTTTTTGCCTCCTGCCACCAGTGCTACATCCTCATCCTGCTCAACTGACTTGGCTGCCCAAGCTGACCTTTCCTGATCTCTGTCTGAATGCAATCATCCCAAAACCTCTCCCATGTGGGAAGGGTCTCACGTGCACAAACCCCATCAGCGAAGTTCATCCATGAACGGGGGAGGCCATTCACCGCAATCCGCACCAACTCAGTGGGTGGAATGGCCTCTCCAATCGCTGCCAACTCATCTCTCACATTAGTAATCTTAGTGAGATATCCAGCTGCACTATCATTACCCATCTTAATGTTTTTCAGTTTCTCCTTCAGAACCATTTTTCGGTTCTGATTGGTACTTTGGTAGAGATTGGACAATGCTGTCCACATCTCATGGGCATTGCTTTTACCTCTCACATGAGGAATGCAATGGTCTTTGATTCCGTCTAGAATCAGCCTCTTACCCTTGTTGTTCTTTTTATTATAAGCAGCCAACTGAGTAGCATCAGTAGGCACAACAACAGGGGTCTGTGTGGTATGCACCATGATATCCCAGACTTCTGTCTCCTCAAAGATACTCTGCATTCTCTCCTTCCAAACGCTGTAATTTGTATGCCCATCCAACCTATCCTCCACCCTCAATCCCAATGACATCCTGCTGTCCTAAAACTGAAAAATAGCACTGCTGTAGTAAAGATAAAACCTGCTGTTTATGAAAAATCAGCTTGCTGGAATTTTCTGAGTGAAAAATCAGCAGCTGTAATTTTTTTCTTTTGCTGTCTCAAACTGCCTTCAACACTCAAGCTTTGATACCATGTTAAAATTTCTGTTTTCCCACCTCGGTTTTCAGTTTCTTCTTATTTCTCCCATATAGTTAAATGCCATTTCCCATAACCATACATTCAACAATGCTGAAAAAATAAATTTGCTGAAAACACAAATTCTGGAAAATTTACAGAATGCTGGAAAATTGCAGAAATAAAAATCAGCAGTAATAACAGCCATTAAACACATTAAACACTGATATTTTTGGTCAACGTGACCCTGGAAAAACCCCCTACAACTCTTGGGGAAAACCAGTTTGAGAGCTTTTCTTTATTTCTGAAAAAAAGCCTTTTTACAGCAAGAAAATATTCAGCAAAAATCAGCAAGCAAACTTTTACAACTTATCTCAGCCTTACTGAAACTCAGCCTTGCTGAAAAACTGCCCTGCTGAAACTTCGTTGTTGTTACTCCGCTGCTGAAATTCCGCAGCTCACTGTCCAGAAATCTCCCTTGCTCTCTTGCTCTCCTTCTCTCAATCTGCTCATGAAAGAATTGAATCGAATGTGATCTTTTCCTCTTTTTCCTCCCTTAATATAACTCCAAGTGACTTTTGGGTGATCCAAGTGACTTTTGGGTGATCCCTAAATCCAATGGCTGAAATAGATTTAGATCAATGGCTGAGATTAAATGCACATTTAAATCTCACTTTCTATTTTTTAATTCACCCACTTTAATAAAGACCCACTTAGTCATTTATTTCCAAAGTCACTTTTCCTTTCTAATTTTTCATTGACTTTATAAAAGTCACTTTAAAATTAGACTTAGTAACTTTATCACTTAAAGTCACTTTTAAATTAGATTTTAACTTTATAAAAATTATAAAGTCACTTTAGGAGAAAAATTAAAATCTTTTGGACACTTTTCCCTAGGCCAAAGGTCAAAGCCTAAGGGAACCACCTGTCCTCCGGTACCAAATTTCAACAAATGAGGGTACCTTTAATCTTAAGGAGGCAAAACGCAAACTCCTTGAGATGGATTCTCTTGCTCCAGATAGAATATGGCAGAATCTGTGGAGGCATCAAGGTTGGATGAAGATTAAACTCTTCATGTGGCTTGTTTATCATAAGAGAATTTTGACTTGGGATAACATAAGGAAAAGGGGTGTTCTGGGGCCTTCCAGATGCCAGCTTTGTGAAGCCCAAGAAGAAACCATGGAACACCTCCTCAATAATTGTATCTTCACCTCTAGTTTGTGGGATTCTTTTGCTGACATCTTCCAAAAGAGCGACAAGGATAAAGGGTGTATCATCAACACCCTAACCAAGTGGAGGCGTAATTATTCAGATAATGAAATTCTTGGCTCATCTTGGGCTCTTACGCCTAGCTTCATTATTTGGAATGTCTGGAAAGAAAGGAACAAGACAATTTTCAAAAATGAAAAAAGATCCCTCCAATGTCTTTTGAAGCAGACCTTGAATCAACTTAAAAAAACGACTGGTACCATAGTGCGAAATACCCCTAAGACTCCACCTTTAGATGCTGACATGAGGATTCTGGAATAGTTGGGAATGCAGGGACTTATGTCGCAGGGCCTGAATAGAAAGGTTATGGGTATGGATTCTAAGAAGGAATTCTGGCATCCTCCCCCTTTGGGCTTTCTGAAATATAACATAGACGGGGCTTCAAAAGGCAACCCAGGCAACGCTGGCTTTGGAGGGGTGTTAAGGGATGATACTGGTAATATCCTTTCCATCTTCCATGGACATTTAGGCAAAGCTACAAATAACATGGCAGAATCCATGGCTATGGAGCAGTGCTTAGAACTCCTAGTGCAGGATAATCGGCAAAATGTGATTATCGAAGCTGACTCTAAGTTAATTATCAACACATTCAAAAAAATCAGTTGGGGCTCAGAGCCGGAGAAGGTGTCAACATGCTGGAGATTGATCCAGGTCTTTCAAAGGATCCAACTCTACCTCAGAGGTCTACGCACAATTAGTTTTAACCATGTGCGAAGACAAACCAACAAACTTGCTTATTTACTGGCTAATCAAGGAGTGAATTATACCATGAACATGGTTGCCATGGGTGGGCATAGGTTGCCTTAGGATAGTCTCATGGATCAGTGCGACACCCAAGAAGGCGAGGATATGATGGTGTACCGCACCAAAACTATGGAAGCTCTGTCCAACAATTTGGTTTAATTATGAGGTGTAAGTTTTTCCTTGTCTTGTTTTTTCTTACATTGTTCGGAGGATTCTGCTACCAGAGTAGTTGGCTGTAGGGAAGGGGTAGTACGTCGCTCAAGCTAACTTATGGTTGCAAAGGAGAAAGTGGTAGCTGCTAGAATCTGGGATCCAATGGCGACCAGAAAATTCCTAATATGTTGTCTAAGGACGCAAATCCGCCAGCTGAGTGGTTTCCGGTGTATTGGGGGCCTCTCGGGTGCGAAGTGGTTTTAAAATTTGGGTGTGATCACATTCTTCGGGCGACACGTGGCTGAGGGGTGGTTTTGTTTTCCGCCCTTATCGCATGTTAACCAGCAGTACTTTTGCTCGGTGCGATATGATCCTAGGCCGTAGGATCATGCTCGGCAGATCTACGACTATGATTCATCGAGCTTGTCAGTGGGGCCATAAGGTTAAAAGGTGGACTTCTAGATGACGCGAAATTCTCCTCTACCGTTGGATCATGTTGGGAGGATCAACGGTCGGGAATTTGAGCGCTTACTGGTGGGTCCAAACTATTAATTGGTGGGAGTCTTGGCTTAGCGAGGTCCTCCTCTGCTATGGGTTGGAGCTAGGAGTTCAGATGATGGAGATTAACGACTTTCTCCCCCTTTTCGGACTTGATGGGTTGATTTTGTTGCCTTGGTACTTTTTGCCATTTAGGGTGGTGCAGTTTTGTGGGTAAGGGTCGGAGTATTCACACTTAACTCGTGATCCTTGGTTATCTAGAAAGTAATTTTTTATTAAGATCCATGTTTCCATATGGATGGTTGTATTCTATGTAAATATTTTTTTGATTTAATGATAATAAAGGTACGACTCTTGCTTTAGCAAAAAAAAGAAATTACCCAAACTCAAAACTAGTAAAAGGTGACGAGTCAAAGACTTGGTCTATGATAGTCAATATCTAGAGCCAAGACTCTTGACTCAAAAGTTATTCGAACAATGGACAATGAACCAATGTTATCAAAACTAGATCGGTGATTGCACTGGTCGACTCCAAAACTAGTAACTGGAAAACTCGACAAAAAATGGTTAACAAAAAAAAACATAAATATTCAAATTTTGAAAAAAACATGAATATTCATGTGCATCCATATGAATCCTAAACATTATATGCAAATATGCGAAGTTTCTCATATATAGCTAGGGTGTATAGAACCAAAATAACAAGAAGTGAATTTCATATATGAACCAAAAGTACATCAACAAAAAGGTTTTATGTGGCCTCTATAGTCCAAAAAAATTCATGCTACAACAAATACCTACATATCATCAAAATCATTGTTTATATTGGGATCCTCATCATCATTATCACCCTTAAGCATTAAGACAACATAGACAAAGCTTAACATGTCATGCCGATATTTTGTTTTAGTAATAACTACACTTTTACTAGGGTCATGACAGAGGAGTTCAATAATCAATGTTGCCAACATCAAGGTACATGGAGGGCATGGTGCTTTGATTAAATGCTAGTTCCATACCCTCATACATGATCAAATCCAATGGAAATGTTGCAATCCCCCAAATCTTGGAAGTTGTTAAGTCTGCTAGATTTTTAGTGGGATCTAAAATTCACTTTCTCTATATGAAATCCAACGAGTTTGGTACCACTCTCAAACATTTTGATTCAATTAATGGTAATGTTAAAAAATTAAGTAAAAGGGAATGTCACTTTTACTTTAATAATGCCATTAATTACATAGCATTTGTAGAGCCCTATGGTAGAATGTTAGGCTTCCCCACTTATAAATTATTGTTTTCAAGTAAAATTCAAGTGGAAAACCCTCTCCCGCCTCTTTTGGGGGAATGCCCACAAGCACCCCTTTTGGGGAAACACATTCCCCACATTAGGGCTAGGCTACGATTGAAAGTGCTAAGGGAGCGTGCACTCAGAAAAAGTTTTAGTCCTTGGTTTTCCAGGAGTGATCGGGGAGCGATTGCTCCCCATCACTCTGCGAGCAATTTTTAATAGTGGAGAGTGATACAAGAGCGATCACTCCCTCTTAAAAAGTTTGCTCTTGTGCCTAAGAAGTGCATGCACGGCCAAGAAGAGGGGGGATTTTTTTGGAGGGAAATGGGAGGGGCCAAAAAGAATAAAAGGCCTCCTCCCCTCTCTCATAACATCATTTCAGTGTGAGAGAGAGATATTGAGAGGATTTCATGTGTGGGAGAGATTGAGAGGGTTTGAGCTTGAGGAGCTTGTTGGAGATTGAAGGGAGATTGTTGGAGCTTGCAAGAGAGATTGAAGGCTGCCATTTGTGAGAGCTTGGGAGATTGATGGCTGCCACCACCATTGGAGAGCCAAAGAGGTAGGGTCTAATCCCATTTTTTTTTTCCATGTAACATTTGTGTTTTTTATATGTTGAATGAATCTAGAATCTAGATGCTCTTCTTCTCTTGTCCTAGTCTTTCCCATTCCTCCCTCATTTTATTGCAGGCAATAATCTCAAGCTTCAACAAACATGATGGGTATATGGCTTAGCCTTATCTTGTTGGTTCCATTTTTTGCTATGATGATGGTGTTGGGAAGCAAAAGAAGTGTTGATGATGATGAGGAAGTGGGTAGTGGTGGAGGATACCTTGGAGAAGAGGAGTACCAATAGGAAGAGGAAGAGGAGGATAATGGGAGTGAAGATGATGGAAAGAAAACCAAGGTAGATCAAACACCCTTCTGGAAATATGTTACAAGGCTTGGAGGAGGGAGGGGGGGTGGAACCACTAAATTTGTATGCCCCCATTACAAATCTACTTACACAGGTTCATATGCCCGTGCCAGAGAGCATATATGTGGGAAAATGCCATGGGATGGTAATAAGCAAATAGGAATCAAAATCAGTGCAAATTTGTCAACACAACAAAGAGCCAAATATAAAATGGAAGAGGAGGAAGCACAATACCAATAAAAAAGATCAAACGGTGAACATGACACCACTAGCGCATATAGAGCAAGAACTCCATCAACATCCACCCATGGTAGTGTATTCACAACAATAGGCACAATCATCTTTTTAAGGCAAAGAACAATCTCAGAACTCCTTGATCAAGGTTGTAGGGTGGATGCAAAAAAATTCTGGTTTCTTGTTGCATGTGGCATACCATTCAATGTTTTTAGCTCACCTTATTGGCATGAAATGGTTGTCGCCATCAATGATGCCCCTAAAGGATACAAGAACTCTGGGTATTACAAACCGTGGGACTTGATCGAGAAAAAGCCAAAATAAAAAGTGCTTTGGGTAAATTCACAAATTCTTGGAATGAATATGGGGTATCCATTATATTTGATGGTTGGACAAGTATAAAAGGAAAGCCATTGATAAGTGTTCTTGGTCTGTTTGCTACTGGTGCAATCTTCCTTTCATCTCATTGTTATACGTGATTTACGATTGCAAACAAAAGTATCTCCCTTAGATTAGTGGCTAAACTAGAACAACAGAGAGACAAACAACACAACACTTTTCCTTAAAGTAAATAGATGATGGAGTGAAGCCTACTTGGAATCCTTCACACACTTCGCTCCTTCTTTAGCTTGGAAGCTCCAATTCCAGCTCTGAATGCCAAAATTAGAACCTGCATAGTTAGATAACACAAGCTAAGAAATTACGAGATCTATGCAGTATCATCTAAGTACTTCATTCAATAGATCAACATGGTATTGAAATAAGTGAAATAACATCACATATAGAAAAATAATGAATTCTTTGCATTAATATAAATGGAAGAAGATTACAACCATAAGTAGCAGTTGATCTTGTAGAAGAGCTCTTCCAAGTTGTTGACTTGTCCTTTCTTTGTCACAATATGCATTTCCAATCACCCTAAATGCATGAGATGGTAACCACTCACTACAACAACATAAAGGCAAAATCACTCTCCAAAAGACAACCCCCAACCACATAGAAGGTTGGGAATATATAGAGAAGTAGGGTAAGTTGGGAGTTCTTATCCAATTACCAATCTAGGGTATGTTGAAAGAGTAACTAGGTTCGACCTTCATAATGGAACGATATTTGTAAATTATATAATAAAGAGAATAAATTATTATGTATATCTTGCTTCATGGGTTTCGTGAGCAAGTAGTGTCATTAAGTCAAAGACTTCTTCTTGATGTCTTTAGGATTTTATTTATTTGTCAAAGAGTCATGTCATGTAATCAAAGCTCTCCTTGAGCCTATGTAAATGTAGACAAGTCCTTAAAGTTGTGTATCATCCCTCCAAGACCAAGAAAAATCCTCCAAGAGCAAGCACATCGAAATCTGCAAGCAAAACAATGAAGAGGTCTTCATGTCGGCTCCAACTATTAATTAAATACATTAATAAAGGTCATGTTGGCTTGGGTAAGAGACACAATGGTTCATGGGCTCACGTTGGCTCAAATAAGAGCACACATTATTATAAATACCCTGTCAAGGTGTTAACAAAAGGAAAATCATAGTTTCGGATCTCTCTCTAAAATTTCGTGTGAAGATGGGTGCAGGTCTCTGCAAATAAGGAAGCACAAAACTCGTATGTTTCTCTAAATTATAGATGGGTATGAGGTACAGGAGGGAGATCTCGGTTGGGTACAGATCTCAAAAGTTCTCATAAAGTGCGGAGATAATCACAGTAAGGAAAAGACAATAGATCCCTCGGTGGTATACATCTCAATGAAAGGAAGCACAGTTATTATCTCTCAGTGATGAAGAGATCTCCGGAACACTACACGAGCTCTAACAATATCGACGTGATCACAACAAGCAGAGGTCTCAAAGGATATCACTGTATAGGAATTGGATCTGTCTCTAGCAATCTTGGTATTCTGATGATGAAGATAATCCAAGTGTTATTCTGTTATAGTCTTAGTGTAATGAGAAGTAGTGACATGAGCTACAAGCTGTGATAAGGGTTACAATCTTGATGGTCCAAAAATCCTACAAGTTCAATGAAAAGGGTCACGATGAATTCATAGTAGTATACATTTGTTATCCTACTCGGCATACTCATAATCACAGTGGTAACAATATCATTTCACCCTTTCTTGTTGACATTCCAGATAAGCGAAGTTTATGATGACACATAACTCAGTAGTATACTTGGTATAATCACAATCTTGATATACTCATGAAAAGAAAGGATCTCAGTAATACATTATAGACAAAATCATGATAGTTATAGGATCATGATTTTGATCTTGATACAACTCCCAGGAATCTCATTATAATCTTGTTGGTACTAATATGAAGGTCTCAGTGTTGCAGTAATGGTGACCTCAATGATGGTACATCAATAATGATCTCAGTGAAGGAGCAACAAGGGTTATCTCAGTGAAGTTGCAACTGTAGTAAGTATAGCAACAACAATGAGGATGAGTTCAGCAGTGACAGAGAAATGGATTGATGTCTTGGTCTTGGAGTGTTAGAATGTGTCAAGTGTCATGGTCTTGGTATTTTTCAGTTGGAATCTCTATGAAAAGATTTTTTGTGCAAGTTTTCTCTCCAAGAGGGAGAGGTTTTGGCCCTGGCAGAAAGCCAAATATTTGTGTTCTTGTCTCTTTTGTTTTTGACAGCAGTTTGATGAAGCTAACCTACACACACTAATAATGATGGAAACATCAAGCTAAGATAAATTGTGTAAATACTTCACAAATTGTTATCATAGTAAAGAAGAATCACCTTAATTATGTTTGCCCTAGATTCTTCAACAGGGTAAGAAATCCACCTTTGATGGAGGGATAGGATTAAAGGATAAGTGGTGAAAACTCTATTAAAATAGGCAACTAAGGCCAAACTCCATGTGGGTCATCTTATTTATGGCAGCTGATATTTTTCTTGGATCCCTCTAATCGAGAGGTGTAGGATTGATTTGAAGATCATCTGATTCCGATAAGTATTTATGGAGATATGAATTTATTTGTGTTATGGGACAAATCGTCAAGGTCGACCAACAACCAAATAACCCCCACGTGTGCTCAACGGTTTAGTATAAAAGGAGGTGACTTGATAGTCATTTGAACACACACTTCACTCTTGATTTCTCTCCACTTGTTTTTGGGTTTTAGTGGAAGAGAAGTCTAAGAGGAGGAAGCCCTAGACACAGGAGGGAAGGAGACTAAACAAGGATCCCTAGCCACAGTGTGACTGCAGTCATGATGAGGTTCAATACTGCCCTAGACACAGTCCTAAATAGGGTGGTTTAGCCACAGTCTAAGAGAGGAGATCCCTGCTCCTATACGTTGCCCAAACCTGCCCTAATATGCTGCCTAAAGGGACACCCTAACCGTAGTAAAGAGGCTCCCATACATGCTATCTAAAGGATGCCAAACCGTAGTCCAAACAAGGACAACTAAGGCCTATACACGCTGCCCTAACCTGTTCCTATACGCTGCCCTAGCTTGCCCTAACTCGCTGTCTAAAGGATGCCCTAACAGTAGTCAACAAAGGCTACTTAGTAGCAACAAGAAGGGAGCTGTTTAGAGGATCATCTACACACAGCAACGTAAGACCTAAATGCAGTCATCCTACGCTGTTTTGGAAGGGTTTAGGACAACCCTTAGACGCAGCAAAAAGGAGACCTAGCCGCAGTCTATACATAGCTAAATGCAGCCACAAAGATGATGACAGGATGCCCTAGCCGCAACAAGAAGCGATAGCAAGGTAATGTCACTTCAGGATAGCATGGAGAGCTTAGATCAGAGGCCAAGTTGCTGCGGAAGTGCAGATTAGTTTGAGGGTGCAAACAGGTCCTGAACAGGGTTGTCTCTAGGATCAAGGAGCTGTGTGTAGGGCTGTTGCGGCTAAGCCCAATCAATATTGTTTGAACTGCAATTAAGGGGTTTTGGAGTGAGATGTAGATGACCATTGTATTGTGATAGGCAGTAGACCTTATCACCTCAGAACAAGAGACAACATGGATAGGCTTGGGGCAGATCTGTGCACAGTATGTACCGTAGCATAATGATGTGATAGGTGGCAGCATGATGAAGGGTACATGGTGTAGTATGGTGCAAGAATGGGACAACATGGTAATGATGGGCATATAGCAGCAACAAGAATGTATTGTAGCAACAAGATGATGAGGTATTGTAGCATGCATTTGGGTGCAACATAGTGCAATGAAGAGCTCAATATAGTGTAGCATGAGGAGATGCAATACAATGATGGGTACAGTCATGATTAGTGAAGCATGATGAGATGCAGCATAGTGATGATGGGTACAACATGGTGCAGGACAGTGAGACACAACATGATGACGAGGTGCAACACAATGATAGGTGCAGCATGGTGATGGAGTCACCTTGGAGAATCAGTTGAAGCAGTATGTCTTCAACTAAGTTCAGCTACCTCATGTATCATCTTCTTAGAGATGATCTATGCTCTTTTTTAGATAAGTCAAAGTGTTGACTTCTGTTGTATATGTACTCTCTCTCTCTCTGTTGAAGTATTGAAGAACATATAAGAAGAATTGATTAAGGGTTTCCCTACATTGGGGTTTGTTCCTGGCTAGCGCCACATCTTGTGTCCTCTTGTCTTGGCTTGTCTTTTGCGATTTAAGTTTATGTTCTATCTGCAATTTACTATTATGCTGATGTGATTGCTAATATGGAAAAGATATTGAGCTAACTATGAAAATTGAAATAAATTGCTCTAAGCATAGAACATACCTTAAAATTAACATGGGATCAGAGATGAGGTGAAGACAAAGCCCAAGAAAGAGTGAAAGAACAATCACCAAAGACAATTGGAAAGGACAAAAGGCTCAATGGGTTCCTCATCCCACTTCAAATTCACCAAGGGTAAAGTCGAAGCAGGGAATATTATCCAAGAGGCGTAGTGGAAGCATCTGATGGTGTACCTAAAGATCACTTCAATGGGAAGTCCAGATGTAAGGGTGGAAGGAAAGGCATATAAGTTTGGCCATTATGCGAAGGAGTGTCCGAATGGTAAGGGACACATCACTTGACGAAGATAACAATTATTCCAGGGACATCTTCAATGATCGGAGGAATGACAGGTAATGCAGGTCATCAAGGAAATAATCGACTCTTCAAAGAAAGCAATGAACCCCAGGTATGAAGAATCAAATGATGTTTTTGATAAGATAAAGAAGCATTATCTTATATTAGCCCTCTCCTCTAGACTCTTTGGGAATCTGGCTTATTGATTGTAGTGCTTCAAGGCACCTCATCGGATAGAAGGGTGCTCTCTCTAATTTGGTAGAGATGGAAACAATCATGAGATTTTACTTGGAGTCAATACCACATAACGGGGAAAGGGTGTAGGGAATTTTACCCCTCAATTGAATAAGGGTAACTCGATTCATTTAAAAGAAGCTCTTTATGTACCTGATCACAAGAAGGACCTGGTGTCCATTTCAGTAATGGAAGTCAAAGGTTTCAAGGTGGCATTCATCGATGGAAGGGTATGTGTTTGAAAATAGAATTTTCAAAGATGCTTTTATCCTTGAGTTCAGGATTGGAAATTTGTATCAAGTTGCAGGAAGTCCATTAGGGACCATGTTAGTTGACAGATCTCATCTATAGCACGAGAGATCTGTTTATTATGGGGCCCTACCCGATGTGAGTCAGATGGTGACAGAGATGCCTGAATTCAAGAAGAGCATGAAGGTACATGTCCGAGATGTACTGAAGGAAAATCTTACAAGGGGACCATTCCCCTTGTGTAGCAGGTCCACAGGTTTGGAACAACCCGAGGGGTTTGAGATTCATGACCAGGAATCTCATGTATGCAGGTTGAAGAAAGCTCTCTATGATTTAGAGCTAACATCCCGGGCTTGATATGAGAGGATTGATAGCCGTTTGATGAAGCTGAGATTCACTAGGAGTGAAGCCGATCCAAACCTTTGCTTGAAGGCTGTGGATGATAGACCTCTCATACTGGCACCTTTTGAGGACAAACTCTTTTTGACAGGTGCAGACCCTCTCATTTGCAAAAGTAAGAGGGAGTTGGATTCCAGACTTGGAATGGTAAACTGTAAGCCCATGACTACCTCGATGGAGCTTAACATTCAGAAGTTATGTGGTAGTGATGCCAGACCTGATTTGGGAAAATGCCTCTGAGTTTCATAAACTCATGCTAGCATTGATGTTCTTGGTGAACTTCCATTCGGATATATGTTTTGCAGTTAGCATGTTGAACTCATATATGGTTGAGCGTCACTAGATTGGTGCCAAGAATCTTCTGAGATATCTTCAGGGCACAATCTCTCATGGATTGAGACACTGCTGGAAATGTGAAGCTGCATGATTATTTGAATGTTGACTAGGCAGGCACTGTGGAGGATCGCAAGAGCACTTATGAGTGCTGGTTCTCTTTGGGTTATGCTTCGATATCCTGGATGAGCAAAAAGCAGAAGTCGTTCGCTTTAAGCACCATTGTAACCGAATACATAGCTACGAATATGACCTTGCGTGAAGCTGCTTGGTTGGGGAAGCTCTTCAGTGAGTTGTTTGTACACATGATGGATATCACCATGATCTTTTGTATCAACCAGAGGGGGATTTGATTCTTGAGGAATCCCGTATTCTATGATCGCTCCAACATATAGACATTAGGTACAACTACTCTGGGATATGGTGCATCGATGAGCAAGAAGGCTCCATCGCATTGGGATTGATGTGCAGGTCGCCGACATTTTGTCGAAGCCCCTAGGAAAGGTCAAATTTATGACTTTCCGAGAACGACTTGGAGTCGTTGAGAGATCCTCATATGAGGGCCCTGTATAATGCATGCATTGAGCTTTGGAAGTTGCGGGGGGTTTGGGGTACTTCTTGGAGCAACAAGCGACCATAAGGCAACTCACCCTTCCCTAGTGGTGCACTGTGTACAGGGTGAATGGTTCAGCCTTCCCCTGTGATACCACGTGGCAACTTGTGGGTAGGATGAGTGGTTCTCCTGCTGAGGCATCCTACCCATGCAGTCTGGGACTCGTGGGAAGTACCTCTCATTTGGCCAATGAGAAAGGAAATGGGGATAGGGACCATAGTAGTACTGATGGACGCATTGTGTATCTACCGTACTCCCTATGTTAGGATGACCGACATTGATCTAGGATCAATTGGAAGCGACTTTCGGTCAGTAAGAGTGATATAGTTCACTCTCTCTTGGAACTGATTTGGGATCAGTAAGAGTGGTATGACACTCTCTGGAATTGACTTCGGGTCAGTAAGAGCGCTATTGAGCACTCTCTTTATTTGGAATTGACTTCGGGTTAGTAAGAGCGCTATTGGGCACTCTCTTTATCTGGGACTAACTTCGGGTTAGTAGAGAATGGTATGAGACATTCTCGATCAATTCTTGTTCTTCATGGTTCAACAAAGCAGAGCAAAGTAGTGTAGGGCACTGATGGTAGAGATAGTACAGTCTGGCAAATGAATCATTAGATGGAGTTCTCCCTAGTTGAGAGGGAGTGTTAAAATTGGAAACTAGGGCCAAACTCCATGTGGGTCATCTTATTTATGGTAGCTAATATTATTCTTGGATCCCTCTCATCGAGAGGTGTAGGATTGATCTAAAGATTCATCTAATTCCGATAAGTATTTATGGAGATATGAATTTGTTTGTGTTAGGGGACAAATCGTCAAGGTTAGCCAACAACCAAATAACCCCCACGTGTGCTCAACGTTTTAGTATAAAAGGAGGTGACTTGATAGTCATCTGAACACACACTTCACTCTTGATTCCTCTCCACTTGTTTTTGGGTTTTAGTGGAAGAGAAGTCTAAGAGGAGGAAGCCGTAGACACATGAGGAAAGAAGACTAAACAAAGAGCCTTAGCCATAGTCTGGTCACAGTCATGATGAGGTTCAACACTGCCCTAGATGCAGTCCTAAAGAGGGTGGTTTAGCCGTAGTCCAAGAGAGGAGATCCCTGCTCCTATACGCTGCCCAAACCTGCCCTAATATGTTGCCTAAAGGGACACCCTAACCGTAGTAAAGAGGCTCCCATACACGCTGTCTAAAGGATGCCAAGCTGCAGTCCAAGCAGGGAGAACTAAGGCCTATACACGTTGCCCTAACCTGCTCCTATACATTGCCCTAGCCTGCCCTAAATCACTGTCTAAAGGATGCCAAGTTGCAGTCCAAGTAGGGAGAACTAAGGCCTATACATGCTGCTCTAACCTACTCCTATACACTGCCCTAGCTTGCCCTAACTCGTTGTCTAAAGGATGCCCTAACAGTAGTCAACAAAGGCTACTTAGCCACAGTAGGAAGCCTCTATACGCAACGAGATAAGACCTAAATGCAGTCATCCTACGCTATTTTGGAAGGGTTTAAGACAACCCTTAGATGCAGCAAAAAGGAGACGTAGCCGCAGTCTATACATAGCTAAACGTAGCCACAAAGATGATGACAGGATGCTCTAGCCACAACAAGAAGAGACATCAAGGTAATGTCACTTCAGGATAGCATGGAGAGCTTAGATCAGAGGCCAAGTTGCTGTGGAAGTGCGGATTAGTTTGAGGGCTGTTTGAGGGTGCAAACAGGTCTTGAACAGGGCTATCTCTAGGATCAAGGAGCTGTGTGTAGGGCTATTGAGGCCAAGCCCAATCAAGATTGTTTGAACTGCAATTAAGGGGTTTTGGAGTGAGTTGTAGATGACCGTTGTACTATGATATGCAACAAGTCTTATGACCTCAGAACAAGAGACAACATGGATAGGCTTGGGGCAGATCTGTGCATAGTATGTACTGTAGCATAATTATGTGATAGGTGGCAACATGATGAAGGCTACATGGTGTAGTATGGTGCAGTGATGGGGCAACATGGTAATGATGGGCATATAGTAGCAACAATAATGTATTGCATCAGCAGGATGATGAGGTATTGTAGCATGCATTTGGGTGCAGCATAGTGCAATGAAGAGCTCAACATAGTGTAGCATGAGGAGATGCAGTACAATGATGGGTACAACGATGATTAGTGAAGCATGATGAGATGCAACATAGTGATGATGGGTGCAGCACAGTGAGGTACAACATGATGACGAGGTGCAACACAATGATAGGTGAAGCATGGTGATGGAGTCACCTTGGAGAATCAGTTGAAGCAACATGTCTTCAACTGCCTCATGTATCATCTTCTTAGAGATGATTTATGCTCTTATTTAGATAAGTCAAAGTGTTGACTTCTGTTGTATATGTACTCACTCTCACTCTCTCTCTGCTGAACTATTGAAGAACATATAAGAAGAATTGATCAAGGGTTTCCCCACATTGGGGTTTGTCCTTGGCTAGTGCTACATCTTGTGTCCTCTTTTCTTAGCTTGTCTTTTGCGATTTATGTTTATGTTCTTTCTGCAATTTACTATTATTATGATGTGATTGCTAATATGGAAAAGATATTGAGCTAACTATGAAAATTGAAATAAATTGCTCTAAGCATAGAACATACCTGAAACTAACAAACTCCAAAGTAGGGAAGGATAAGATCTGAATGTTTTTTCCAAGGTAAGTAGTTGTAACAACTTATGGAAACTCCTAGAAGGGGAAGCTTTTGAAATCCCGATCATTCTCTTGGATTTCTAGAACCAATGCAGGCGATAGTGGAGCAACCTACTGGTGATCAACGCAGGCGATAGTGGAGCAACCTGCTGGTGAACACACCCCAGTAGGCTTACAAAGAGCATTGGTCCTCAAACCGACTCAGATGATGTAGTTTAGGGCTGAAATTCTGGGAAATGAAAGGTACATGCTTAGGGCTTTGTGCAAGATGGTGACAAGGGGGGATAGGATGTTGATTGATCCCTTTAGGAGGCTCACTGATCGAATGTGACAAAATGGCCTATAATACTCATGACTACATAGATAAGTTCAAGACCGACATCAACATTACATAATCATTAATTCAAACAATTGAAAGTATTGGGCCATACAATGTCATCCAAGTCATCACTGATAATGCTTCTAATTATAAGGCAATGAGAGAAATAATTGAGGATAGAATATGTTGGTTTGGGTGTTTGGGTTACACAATGACCCTTTTGATGCATGACATTATTAAGATAAAGGAACCTCAATACAAATTGATTGGTTCTTATACAAGAAAGGCAAGAAAATGAAAAGATTTATTACCAATCATAGCAATACCCATGGCCTTTTCCATAGCCACTCAAGGTTGGAGCTATTGAAGAATGCAAAGACTAGATTTGCTAGCTATTACCTCACCTTTAGGCGCCTATTGAAGGTAAGCAAGGCATTGGCTAACATGGTATCAAGTGAATTGTGGCAAATATTAAAGGATTGTTGGAAATATTGAGAGGGGGATGAATCAATATTTCACTTCAATCAATTAATTATTTTAATTTTCAGAGCATTAATTAGCATTAGCATTAGATCAAAACATAAATCAACAACATCATTTACAATGCACATTATCGAATACAATAGA
>APFE030314026.1:78529-182121 GCA_000404065.3 Pinus taeda | reverse complement strand
TAGGGCCTAGAATGCTCAAACCCTCCTTGGCAGCAACCACAAAGCTCTCCCCTTCCTTCTCCAGCAATCAGAAATGAAAATGATATGAAAAAAAACCAAAATCAGATTTTTATAGGCCATGCAGAAATTTTTTACAGTCACCGGGCGATATTTTCGATTGTCGTGCGATATTTTCTGAAATATCGGCGATATTTTCAAAAGCCGAAAATATCGCGATATTTTGTCGGCGATATATCGGCTCGCCGAAAATATCGCGATATTTCCGAATATCGCCGATATCTCAGTGATATTATCAACACTATGAACTGAAGGAGATAAGACGCTACTACAGGCAAGTCGTATCACATGTTTGGGGCATCAAATCATTTCTCAAGGGGATGCATTTCCTTTCTGAGCATAGCCACAAATTCTGGAGCATTATAGAGACAGTCAAAGAACTATTCCTAAATGTTGTAGCTTCATTAAGGTGACTGTGTACCAGTGTTCCATGGGGACGCGCCCCCCAGGGTCGGGTGCGCGCACCCCTCGCACCCCACGCACCCGGGACAGGGAGTCTCTTGGGGGTGCGTTTCCCCACGCACCCTTTTTGGGGAGTCTTGGGGAGACGCAAGGGGGTGCGTTTCCCCAGTGTGGGAGTCTAGACTCCCCAAAAAGGGTGCGCCTGGGCGTCCCCCTTTAAATTTGTTTAATAAGACTTAAAAATTAAAAATTAAAAATGAAAAATTCAAAAATCAAAACCATTAATTTTTTTTTTAACTAAAATTAAAACTAAATAACTAAAACTTAAAAGCCTAAACCTAAAAGTCATGAAAGACAAAACTTAAAATTAAACGCTCATTTCATTTCAACCCAAAGTAGAGGACCAATCATTGAGATTGAGTCCTTGATGCTGATTTATCATTTTATTTTTAGTGCTCACTATCCATTTTTCATTTTTGAGTTGCGACACTAGATATTGATGACTTGACTCTTCACTCTTAAATATTTTTGAGTTTGAACTTTGAAACTTTGAGTTATATAAATTTAGTGTTCAAACTTTGAAAATATAGCATATACTAGTATGTTTTGCTTTCAATTTAGATTCTAGAATGATGAATGATGAATTTAGTTTTTAAATCAATGTAGATTGTAGAATGATGAATGATATCGATCAATGTATTTGAATATTTTATTATTGATTTTTATTTTTGTTTTTTGAATCTCATGGTATGTATGAATAATAATTAATTCAATAATGAGACTTGTCACTTGAGTATGTATGTATCAAAATGAATGATGAGGATGGATCAATGATTCAAATTTCAATTGTCTATTTAATATTTTTATGCTTTCATTATTGAACAGTGAACAATGAATAGAACTTGAAATTTGAATTATTTATATATATATATATATATATATAATATATATATATATTACTTCAACGACTCCCCGCACCCGAAATTTCCCTAAAATTTGAGGGTACTCCCACACGTCCCCCCT
The DNA here is from genome assembly GCA_000404065.3 of Pinus taeda. NCBI lineage: Eukaryota > Viridiplantae > Streptophyta > Pinopsida > Pinales > Pinaceae > Pinus > Pinus taeda. Next base: position 180,639 of record APFE030314026.1, on the reverse strand, counting down.
GTGCGTCTCCCCGCACCCGCGTCTCCCCGCACCGGAGTCTTGGTGGAACATTGCTGTGTACTGCCCCACGGCATTTTTGAAGAGGATTGCTGCTGTCAAAAGACCCTGGTGCAATGTGAAACTGTGCAGCCAATTTCTGGAACAGCGTGTGGGTTGTTGGACCTCTCTTAGGCTGTGTTGGACAGTGTAGCAGTGGAACAACTTAGTATGCAAAGGGGTCACACTCCCAACAATTTCTGAGCAGTGTATGATATTTTTATGTGCGGGAGCACTATTTCTATATCTGTTAACAACTACAAATGCCAGGTGCCAAATCGTTATCTCTGTTGCGTATTTCATGTGTTGGTTGGTAGTATGAGGACCATTGTGTAGTTCTGGGCCAGCGTATTTAATTATGTGCGATGCCTTCATTACCAAAGGCTGAAGCGAAATGCTGAAGGGACTGTTATTTGCATTTAAATTTCATTCCAGGGCTGCAAATAATTCTCAGGTTCTACTGTCCCAATAAGCCCTCTATATTTAATTTTTTTTTACTGAAGAAAATACTTTCTATGGATGTCATTCCCTCTTATCAGTAGTGTATTGAGTTCTGAGTTTATTACAAGCATTATATATATTTATATGAAATCTGTTCATGAACAATAAACTATGAGAAAAGCATTCTGCGCATGAAATTCCTATTAAATCATCTACAAAAGTAGGCACTTGAACTGTTTGACGGAAAACACCAGTGAAATTTCTTAAAACACAAACTCAAAAGTAGTTGAAACTTGGAAAATTCCCAGAAAGAATACTACAGTTTGTAGTAATCAATCTATCCAGGCAAGAAGAGAAGAAACCCCACCCTTACAAGAAGGATTCATAGCATGAGCAATTGCTGTGTAAGTTCACTTACTCTGTCTATGAAGGGATATGCAATGAAGGGATACACAAACACTCCTGACCCATAAATCAATCTATCCAGTGTAACTTACCTTATAGTATTTATAGCATGAGTGATTATGAAGGATTACCTCTATCTCATGACACTCACTAGAGAAATAAGGACATGACTACTTAAGACGAGGATAGCTAGTCTGACTGAAACTTCAAATTTTTTCGTTTTGCCTCTCCCTGAATATATTAAATAGCAACCCATAACAATTAAGGGTTAATTGGAACATGTAATCATCGTTTGGAAACAGGTCAAGCTTGCGTGTGGATCCTATTACTAGTGTTATTGGGGAATAATGAATTGGGGAAATACCGAATCAGGTTGGGTTGGTCGAAGGTGTAAAGGAAGAGAGGTAGGGGAGAGGATAAGTATGCATGACAGACAATTAGCCGGCAGAGAAGCAGGTGTAAATGACTATTAAGGCGAGAAGTAGGGGAAATCACAATGCTTGTAGTAGGCATCAACTAGGTGTAAAGGAAGATGTTCAGAATGTTTTGAGTAGCAGCGAGTTAGGTTTGGGTTAGGTACTCATCTTTATCTTACGCTGAGGTGGGTTCAAGATTACAATCAACAACATAAACAATTGCTGTAGCACCATGGTCTAAGATGGCTTAGCTTTCCGGCCTGACTGGCTTGAATGATTTGGACGACAAAAACTCTTCTTCCCATTGTAGCAAGCAAGCGCCTTTGGTCTTTGATTAGACCCTTTCCTTACTGAGAGGAGGTGGTTTCAAGTTCTACTTTTCAAGTCATGGAAGTCATGTACATGCAATTAACTGTCACGATTTTCTCCAAGCTTCACCTAAAAAAGTATAACTTGCTTTCAACGATAGTGGTGGGCTTATGCACATATATAATACGTCGAGTTAGGTAGGGAAAGAACAAGCAACTTAGGGAAGTAAGAGAGCTACGAGTTTAGGCAAGGCAGATAGAGAGAGAGCTACGAGAGAGGATGGCTAATCAAAAGAATGAGGGTGCACAAGCCAAGTTTGTTTCACAAAGCATCTACAAGTTGGGTCCATGTGATGAACAATTCCCTTATTGTATTTCCTACTTGCTTTTTTTGCTGCAAATAACCGGTTGCTAATTTCCATGTCCAAGCACTTATGGGCTCTGAGATGTGAATTTAATGACATGATGTATCTGTTGCTTGCGATGCACTAGATTGGATTTTGAATAAGGGATTCAACACAACCCATGGGAGAACATATGTGTGGATATCATTATTTTACTGTGTACACCATTGGTGTCTTCTTCCTTACCTTTGCCCAACACAAGCAACACTTTGCTGCAAATCTATTCTTGCATGCAATTATGACATATTGCATGATGTGATTCTCTTTGATTTTCTTGAGCATGGATGCAACATACATATAATGACTTGTTAACTTTTTGATTGTGGCCATGGTTGCATTATAGTCTAGGGGTGACGCAGGGAACTCTATCACCATCTATTGTTCCAAGTCTTCTTGATTCTTTCCTAGTGTTTTTAGGTTATGCACGTCCTACATTTCGTGAACTTCTTGTTCTTTGTCCTTTTCCTCCTCTTTTCCTTCATCTAAATGGCAAATGTGAAGGGAAACAATGTTGGCAAGTAAACCCTACATTTTGTCATATTCAACCTAGTTGTTGTTTGAGGCCTTGAGGCATACACCATTTTGATCAGGGAATGTGTGTGACTAGGAATAAATGGTCCATGCAGTTGAGGCTATATTTTGAGTCCAACGAGTGGTGCCATCAACGAAGACGATGTGACAGGGGGTATCCAAAACTATAAGGTAAGCATGATGAAAGAAAGGTATGAGATGCAAGTTAAACAAGATATATCAATAAAACAAAATATCTGAAATAGTTTCAATGTTCATGTATGTGGGTGTATTTGCAGATGAAGTGAAGGTGTTATTGGGAGATATGGGACTCTCTCGCGGTAGAGGCTAGCGTAGTCTCGACATTTAGAATCCTGATAGACACTGGTGCAATGAAGTCTCCAAATTGCATATTCTGACTATTCAAATGATGAACATTGAATGGATCTGATATTGTTTAGGCCTCAACATCTTGCGCAAGGGATGGGCGTGCAATTAAGTGAGAATTGAGAGGAATTTACTGGTAGATTACTACAAGGGCATGGCTTAGCACTGGTAAATGAGGACACTAATAGGAGTCAAGGTTTTGCATATGGAAAAATGAGAAGGGATGATCAGTCCTACAGGGGGTCACACGAGTTGGGGGGGGGGGGGGGAGGGGTAAGGACCGTAGGAAGGGGTTGTTTAGCAAAAACTGAGTTCTGTAACTAAGGGACATTGATTAGTCAGGTGACCTTTCATGTGGCACAAAGCACAAGGATGGGAGTGTTGTGTACAAACATATCGGGATGGCTTAGGAGGATTGATGGAATCTTTGGAGACTTGTAGGAGGAGCATTGGACATATCTCATGGAGTGCCCTTGCATTTGGAGCCTTGCTTGTGGACAACATCACCTTGGAGCTTGAGATGTGTCCCCAGTGTAGCGCTCCACATGTGTGAGATTACATGTTATTATTGTAGGTTGTTTGCAAATGCATTGGCCTACATATGTATTGTTGGCGTGCCTTCCCTTTCATGTATATAGAAAAAGGAGAGAGTGTTTCACTTACTCATCATTCTTGTTCATTCTTGTGTAGAGATGTGATCAAGAGGAGTGCACTAGTCATCCTTTCTCTCATGGATCTACTTTGTATTTGATCTCTCTCTCTATTAGAGTTGCTAGGGTTTTTTTATCTCATGGGAACATCTTAAAATCTGGGGTTAGGGTCTTATCCCTTGGAGATTTGGTGATTAGGGTTTTGAGATAAAACCGTAAGGCACAGTTGTTGAAATAAATAAGAGGAGTTGCTTGAATGATTCATGCTTGTTGGATCTCCTTAATTGAGCTAAGGTTTTCATTGTTTTGCCTAGCCAGGGTTTTGGACAGCTAGTGAATTATATTAGCCTTGTGAGAAGGCTATGGTATGTAGTATGTACCTGAGTTTAATTCAATTTTCCGCAGTTTGTGTCAATTGCAGATTTCCTTTTAAACCGTTCTTCATGGTTTTTTAATTCTAGCAAGATATGTCTTGCTGATTTTACATAAGTAAAGGGTGATTATGTTAAGTGATTTATTGTTGTAATTGAATAAGACAATAGCTTTTTTTGCTGCTGTATTTTCTATTTATAGCTGTAAATGAGTGTTTCTAGATCTGGTTTATGTATAATAAAATTCCCCTAGAGGGCTGAAATTTACTGGAACACTTTGGTCTTTTCCCTATTGGATGGAATCTGAATAGCCTAGATGTTTGGTGTTGTTAAGGATTGAAATATTGTTTGCTACTGCTGCTGCTGCTTTATCTTTACTTCATGAGAGCCCTAAGGCTAAAAGTTCACAGGTTTCAAATCTGAGAATCTCTCGTTAAGAGGTTCAATTTCTGTTTTGCATTAACTCTTTAAAGTTTAAACACTAAAGTATCAGCATGGTATAAGAGATTTTGTGTCTCAGATCACTCTAGGTGTAAGAGGGAGTTTGTATTTCAGTTGGAGATTAGCTGGGTGAAGTAATTGACCTCACTGAGGTTGATTCTCAGTGAAATGCTTGATTGCTTGGGAGAAGCACCTTGACCTTTGGAAGGGTTGTTTCTTTTTCATTTTGCATATTTTCAAGCATGGATATGGCTTTGGTCTCTTGCTAACACAGTGTTAGATGGTATGTGGATAGTGGAGCTTCAATAAATATTACATATGACAGGTCTTTTTCAACATGATTCCAGAACAAGAGGAAGGCATGAGTGTGGAGCTTGGTGATATGATGCTACTTATCATGTTAGAGGAGTTGGTTCCATTTTCTTTGTGACACCTTTAGGTAATGTTCTTGAGTTGGATGATGTTTTGTATGTTTTTTCTTGTCCCATTGGTCGAGTGAGTACTTTCCTTATTTTATTCCTTTATTACCCATATGTGATAGGAGGGCAATGGCATAGAGTCATCTTGTTAGGTTTTCCAATTTCTACCAAGCATAGTGAAGATCTTTTCTTTCATCTTAGCTAGTATTGCTTTTGAGTGGTACCAACAACCACCTAAAATATCCATTCTTACCTTTAACTAGATTTAAGAAAGCTTCTTAGATATATTCTCCTTGTTGTTTAGTAACCAGAGGTAATTTTCCTTATTTAAGGTTTTGTTTTGATTTTCATTCAAAAGTTAGCTGATTTATTGTGAGTGCAAAAAGTACTTACAATTTGAAACTGATTGGATGGTAAAGTTGAAATCAAAATAATTGGGGAAAAGATGAGTTCATTGTCTCGTGGTTGGGGTGAGGGTGACCTGTAGATAGGTTTTCTTCGCCTCCCTCTGATCCAAGAGGGAATGACTTGGGATGTAGCTGTCGCCTGCTGCATGTGTAAGGTATAAAGGATGGTCTGTCCCGTGTTGCAATAGGTGTTGTTTGTCGCTTTGATCCTCTTGATCAAATCCCCACCAAAGTATAGTGACTTAATTCTTGTTGGTATCCACACTGTTATCAAACCAGAAGCGTTGACACCTACATTTTCAGGGATAGATCTAATTCCTCTAGCAAATTATTGATAAAAGGCTGTTAGTTATACCTTGTAGTTCTAAGTCAAAGTGTTAAGTTCTAGGCTACTATAGTGAGTAAGAAGTTCTACATGCATGGAGTAGGTTCTATATTTCTCTAGATATGAGGAGTTAGTTCTATTAGATACAAGGTGTTATCTCTATATTTATAAGCAAGTATAAGGCAAGATTAATTTGTTATTCCTGCTGTTTCCTGCAATTCCTACTTCTATTGCTTCCTTTCTGTTATTTCCTCTGGGTTTCTTTCTTTGCCAGAGTCTCTAACTTAAGACCTAAGGATCCCTTCTTTCTAAGCTCTTAACTAAAGGATAAATACTAGAATCAAGGAGAAAGATATAGACCGAAATACTAGTTCTTTCTATCTATTATACCTAAAAACTAGTTCCTTCTCTCTACCTATCTTATTCCTATCTATCTGAAAAGGGCTGATCAGCTCCTCCTCTCTCCGAGCCTACCTATACTGATGGCTGTACAAGAAATAATTTTAACTTCGCTACCCTTGTATAAAACCTTAACTTTAGAATTCTTTTATTTCAGTAATCTTAACTGAAAGGATGGAAAACTATATAGAGGAGTTAATATTTGATTGAGAACTAAGCAATAAGATACAACAACTACTACTTTCTATCTGCGTTTGTATTTCCTTGTGCTGAATATGAGGAGTGATGGGATTGAGAATACTGATTGTTGAGTAAAAGGTTAATACGCTTCCTCTTTATGGTCAGGTCTGATATAAGTTGTAAGGGCAGGATATGGTAATAGATCCTAAGCATATAATAAGAGGGGTTGGGCTAAAGGGTTCTGATATAGCCACAACCTTAATTTATGGTCCTGCTACCTTCTATCTTCATCTGACTTACCAGCAAGCAAGGTCTAAATTAAAGATGAGCTGAAATGCTTGCTTCTGCTGTTAAAGTAAAAGGGCAGGGTCTCTCAAATGGATTGATTCTTACTGAACTGGTCTCTAAACAATTCTTACTCTCTAAACTAGTCCTATGAAAACAATACTATTCCTACTCCCAATAGAATACTTAAAGAGGGTATAGATTTATATATGATATAGAAATACGTTTATGCTAAGAATTTGCTTTGTTAGAGTTGATAAGTCTTAATCTTAACCCCTATCGAGAAATAAGTATAGAGTTAACTCTTAATCTGAATTCCTATAGAGAATAAGAAGCCCTTAACTACAACATAATAAGGAGGAGCCCTTTACAAAGACGGTATATGGCATATGCTATATAGAATAATAATTATAATAAGGAACTGATATACTGAATAAGAATTAGGAACCTTAGAGAGTAGAATGAGGATAGGAATCCCTGCTAAGCCACTGGTTGAGAATATATCCTACTTGGTTTAAACAGATCCCACTTTGTGGAGAAGAGATCCTAGTATGTGGTATAGATAATATGTAGCTTGATTACCTCAGGATCCTTGGAATAGCTCGTGGTTTGTGTTTGGTACTTGAAGCATTATATTTGTGTTTCCTTCATCCAACAGGAAGAATAGATGAAAGAAACGGAGAGATTAAAAGAAATAAAAGACCATTCTTTTCGAAAGAGGGAAAGCCTATGATGCATGCCCCAAGCAAGAGTAACTTTCAGGAGCAAAGCGTCTCAACTGACCATAGAAAGGTATTGGAGCTCCATTATAGATTCTCAAGTACCCCACTCTAGGAAAAAAACTAACACACAACAAAGGTTGTAGAGATTCTTGTCCATATCCTTAAAGCCCACTACCCTCCACATTTCCTTGTTAGCATTATGGCCTATCTTTAAAACAACCAACCTTGGAACCTGAATCCATTTGCAATCTCAATAGCAAGAAGCCAAAATCAACCCTCCGTAAGAAACAGATAATAGAGGAAGATCAGCAAGGGAGCACCATATATCACTATGAGTAGGCCATACCCCACACTTTGATAAGTCATATATGTTCACCTCATTCAAAATATATTCTGCTGAGCACACCTCATTCATCATCTTAGATCCCTATCTTACCCACTCCTCTCCCATCTTCAGACATACCTAGCAAAAGGAAACCATTCATCAAGTCAGAAAAGAAGGTTTTTCATAGATGGCCTGGGGACAAAGATCCAGACCCCTCTTCAGCCTCTTCATAAGGATCTGAGACTGAAGTTCCAATGTTTTTAAAACCGGAACCGGTGACCGGACCGGTCCACCTAATGAACCGGTTTACCGACCGGAACCGGTCTAACCGGGACTGGTTTGGTCTAAACGAACCGGTTTTAGAAAAATACATTAAATAATTATTTTTTAATGAAAAAAACTGTTTTTAAGATTTAAAACCATGATTCCAAGCCAATAGAGGCAAAATATGCAAAGATTGCTCATTTATATACCATGTAAAGGTGAATATATCAAAATGGCACCAAGTGCAATACATATCATCGACAAAATTTGAAAATACATAAGCAGTGAGGCTCTAAATGGCCTCTAGAGTGCAAAAACAAAGCCTACGAACTATGGGGCCAGTGGCCTACTACAAGACTTCAGTCTAGACTCTACATATATGATAATAGTAATACTATAATAGTGATCAACATTATCACTTGAAGTTGAAACTTCTCATGAGTCTCAGTCATCATGATCAAACTCAGTTGGTTGAGTCTCCACTCCCAAACTTTGCAGTCACTAACTTCTCTATTGGTTCAATGACTCGAGTCTCAAACTTCTGAAGGTATTCTGCCCTAATATGCCCTATTATTTCATTTGGTGCTCCACATGGCTTTACATGGCCTCCTATCCCAGCTAATTGTTGCTTGAACCTGTTAATACCCCCTCCTTGGATGGATTTTTGGCAATATTTGCAGATCATTTTGCCATCAATCATATCACAATGATCCCATGCAGTATCTCTGGCTTTTGGAGGCATGATGACTCCCTGGATGGTAGATCATAGAAGTGAGAAGTTTATAACACATAAAAAAAATTAATTCATGGACAACAGTCAAATAAGTAATTTTCACGTGCAAATCCTTACCTGGAAATGCAAACTAGCTTCCTTAGCCTCCTCTTGAAGATGGCAAGTCCACTGACAGCTACACACTATCTCCAAAATAGCTCCAACTCCAACTCCAAGATGACTACTTTAGCAAAAACTCAACACTCTCCAAGCTCACAAACAAACTCACAAACACTCCAAATTAGTTGTGTGAGACAAATGAGAGTGAGAGGGGTCTCTTATAGCGAAGGAGAGGGTGTTTTTAGAGGGAAAACACCTTTACCTCCCCCCCAAAACCCCTAAACCACAAACAACAAACCGCTTTTCAGCTGTTTCGGTGGGCGTGCCATAAACCGGCCGGTTTAGGACGGAACCGGCCGGTTTGCTACAAACCGGCCGGTTTTTCACCGGTTAGGGCTAAATTTGGGCGAAAGGGCAGGTTAAACCAGGTTTTTAGGCCGGTTTTGACCGGTGGCCTTGCTAACCGGCCGGTCAGACCGGTAACCGGTTTTTGTGAGCGGTTTTTAAAATTATGGACTAAACTAGAACTAGAACTCCCTTCTCATCATATTAGTCATAGCTTATCATCCCTCATTAGAAACACAATGTCGAGGAACTAATTACGAAGTATAACTACTTCCTTGACAAAAGGAAGATATTAGTAACACAAACAACGTGAATCAATTTTTAACTGTACACCACTTAGACAGAGGGAAACACAACCATACAAGGAATTACTTCAGATTCCAGGAGGAACTATAAACAACACACCTAGAAGTAACCTTTTATAACCTCGAACTACGAGAACTTTAACTCAATAGATAACCTACTTTTCTAACCTTGGCCTAGAACAATCTCACCAAAGCCTACTGAACTTTTATACCCCTTTATCACCACTTTCACCTAGAGCGCTGAAACCTTGTCCACCTAGCAAACTTGCACGTAGTAAACCCTACACACTTACTGATCACTTGCACTGTGATCACTCACTCACACACTAGATATTGTTGTGGGGGAATTATGCATACTGGTGAACAAACACGTAGTGATTGGTTCTATTGAATTTATATTATATTAGCTTGAATTTTGGGATTATACAATTGACCACTCTGAGACCTATATAGAATTCATAGGGAGATCCTAGAGAGATTTCTATGTTCCGACAGCCAATACTTGAAGTGTCCCGTAATCCTACTCAGTTCTTACCAGTCCTAGGAAAGAAGAGACAACAAGGGCTCCATCAATCATTTCAAATCATTGGTGAGGAAAGACATAACATCAATTACCTTGTTGTTACAACTTAGGACCATTAGGAAGGAAGAGAGAGCGAATAAGCCCATACCATCATGAAATCATCTTCTCGTGAAATTGATTGTGTCGGACTTGCTATTTATTATATTCCTTTTATTATACTGCCTTGGATTACTTACAGGAATTAGTCAGAGAAAACACCTACCCCTGAGAGCACTAATCCCACCCGGCCAAGGTTCTATACTTGGCTCCTAGCTATGAAAGGTTCTATACTTGGCTCCTAGCTATGAATCTATACTTCGACATGTATTACTTCTATCGAAAATGACCATCAATAAGCCTATCCAAGAATCCCAGCTAATTAGGAAAGAAGCCAATAACAGAAGCCAGTTCGATGAGCCAACCATGCAACAATTGTACAACACTTCTATTTATGCAACACTCATACAGAGTTATGTCTGCAAGATTGCATCACCATATGAAGAAGAGTATATCACCGTGGAAATGGGAACACTAACCTGAGATAGAAATCCTCGATACAACCTACAAACCAGGTTTTTTTAAAGGATTGCTAAACTGACTTCACTTTTCTTCCTAATATCTTGACTCCTTAACTAACTCCCTGGACTTTATTTACTTGGTTGAGATACTCTAGATATTAGGTTATATTAGGAGCAATAGGAAGACAAAGATAATAATAAAAAAATGACAAAGAAAAGGAAATATAATATACTAGTAACTCCTAACTAACAAGCTATACCTTATACACAGTGTTCCATGGGGATGCGTCCCCCAGGGTGGGGTGCACACAACTCACTTTTCACACACACTTGGGACAGGGGTGCTCAGGGAAATGTTTCTCCATGTACCCTTTTTGGGGGGACGCAGGGGGAAACGTTTCCCCAGTGTGGGGGACATGTTTCCCCAAAAGGGGTGCTTGTGGGTGTCTACCCTCAAAAAGGGTTAGGTGTCCCCCCCCTAATTTTGCTTGAAAACAATGATTTAGGAGTGGGGAAACGTAATATTCAACCTTAGGGCCCTACTAAGGTTATGTAATTCATGGTAATGTTAAATTCTTAAAGTAAATCAATTTAGAATCTAAAATGATTTATGGTGAATTTAATTTTTAAATCCATGTAGATTCTGGAATGGTGAATATGGACCAATGTATTTCATTCTCAGTATAGTAGAGAATATTCAACCTTAGGGCCCTACTAATGCTATGTAATTCATCTTACTTTAAATTCTTAAAGTAAATCAATTTAAAATCTAGAATGATTTATGGTGGATTTAATTTTTAAATCAATGTAGATTCTGGAATGGTGAATATGGATCAATGTATTTCATTATTGAATCTTGTGGTGTATGGATGAATGACGTATGTATCAGTAAGAATGATGAGTATGGATCAATGTATTTCATTCCCAGTATGGTAGAGATGTTGTAACATAATGTAATGTAATGTAAAGTAAACATTTTAACTCTGTCAAAATAAAAATAAAAATTAAAAAGAAATAATCCTATGAAACTAAAATAATAATAAAAATAAAAATGACCCATAGTGTTGACCTATGGTATTCATATTATCTAAACGGGGCAATTAAACCAGCGGGGGCAATTAAACCAGCGTAGATCCATCTTAACTCTGGATCTACCAAAGTCCTGGTCACTTGGTAGATCTGGAATTAAGATGGATTTAGGCTGGTTTAGTTCAATTATGTATGGATCAATGTATTTATGTTTTCATTATTCAATATGAATTTTAAATCTGGGATGTCTCCCTGCACCCATCTCCCCGTCCTGGAGTCTTGCTTATAAATCAGAAGGATAGAACAAATGGTATACACAACTTGGACTTAATGGATCAGAAGGATAGAACAAGTGGTAAACATAACTTAGATTTATGGTCAACAAAACCAACCCAGGAAATCGAAATTTAGGATCACTGGTGCAGATTACAGAACAGGAACAACGCCCTTTCATCCCTACTTTTGATACCCTTGTCTCTACCGTAGGGAAATAGGCGAATCTATTATTATAGGATGCACTATTCGCACTGAAGTGATGCTGAGATCTTGATTCTCGCTGATCATTGGGTGGCTTGTGATAGATTATTGACATTGTTTGGACCAATCGATGAGTGGTGATCTGATTCTGATGATGCACGCTAGTTATTGAGATTATATTTGCCAAGCATTGTCAAGGATCGAGATGATGGCTAATCATGTAGCTATACGATTGATTTCGATATCCTTTAGCTATCATGTGTTGTTTACGGGGATCTTCAATCGCATCTGATCAACTCTTACCTTTACAGGATCATATTAGTGAATAGGCTGCTTTCATTACTTGGACTCTCTCAGTCAATATATTGAATCATTAGTTAATGAATTGGAAACGCGTTCACTTTTATATAGTCTTTTTGGTAGGAGTTGATGACGCGGTGGCTCTGGTGAGTCCAAAGGGTCTAGACATTTTGCTCTGGAAAAGAAATTGGATCAAAGGAGCAAAATCCACAGGAAGTTATAATATTCATGAGATGTTTTCATATAATGTGAACTTCCTTACCATATTGGACTCTCTCCTTTATTATCAAATTTAACTCGGAAATAATCGAGGACAATCATTGCTGCGTTGAACCCCTTTCTTGATCCTTAAACGACTAGGAATGGTATCCCAATCAGGACTAATCTATTGAACAAGCATTTTCCTCTCTAGAAATTAATTTGTTCAAGAAGCAATGCTGAGGCATTCTTGAGGGGTGATACCTAGTGCTATATATATATATATATATAACTTCAATCAACAGGTTAAGTCTTTTATTTTTGGATTTCTTGCAGTGCCATTGAATCCGCTGCTGTGGAATTTTTTAAGCTGTCCAACATTCATCATTTACCTTTTATCAGCTATAAGTTTTGATTTAGTTTTTATTGTTAACATAGCTTTCAGAGTTTCTGTTACTACGTTTGGTATAAAATTGAACAGGTTGAATTTACTTATCAATAACGTCCACTAAAATATATCTGGTCCCGTCTTCCAGGCTCTTTCGGACAAGGATGCAGGAGAAAGTGTGATCCGCCCCAGCTACCGAGGACCGTCTTATCTGACACTAACTTTGAAAGTCTGTGATGGAGTTTATGCTCAGAAGGATATTGTTGAGGGAGGCAAAGACCACCGGGATTTTACGACTTACCTTCGTCTTGGGAAAACACTATCGATTGGGGAAGACACTTTTGAAGATCTTGACGAGGTTTGTTCAATGCAGAATTACATTGGTTACGATACATGCTTATAGTCTAAAATGCTTAAATTTCTTAGTAGCTTTAGTTTAATTTATGTCTTCTCTGTTAATGTGAACTGCAGGTCATTGACAGATACGTGGACCCGCTAGTGAGCAATCTGAAGGAAATCCTTGCTTATAGGAAATTTAGAAGGGGCACAAAAGCGGAGGTTGATGATGTGTTGCGGAAAGAAAAATTTGAAAATCCAACAAGAATTCCATATTGTTTATCTGTTTCACATGAACATCCTGGTGCTTTTATTCTCTCTTATATCAGGGGCACAAATCCACACCATGAGTATGTGGGGGTATATCCTAAAGGTTTCAAATTCAGAAAAAGGATGTTTGACAATCTTGACAAACTTATTGCTTATTTCCAGAAGCACATCAATGATCTTGTTCAGGATTCTCTTCCTCCAATAAGATCTGTTGCTGCAATGGTTCCCATGAAGAGCCCAGGTCCAGGAGGATCTGCAGGAGGAGGTGGTTCTGGTGGTTCTGTTGGAAGTGGCTGGGGAGGTTCTGCCACAAATAGTGGTGCAGGAGGGGATGGTGGATGGCAGGGCCACTCAGGTACAGACTGGGAGAGGTCCTCAACACCAGGTTCAAGGACAGGTGGAAATGATTTTAATCATAATAACGCCAGCGGTAGACCTCCAAGTGGTTTGCCTAGGCCACCACATGGTCGTGACAGGGGAGGTGGAGGAAGAGGGGGTGGTGGTCGGTTTGGCAGTTGGAATGAAGGAAGAGAAGGTGGTTTTGGTAGGGGCAGGAACGATGGTAGGGGGGGAAGTATGAGAGGTAGATGGAGTGACGATGGAGGAAATAGAAGGGGAAGAAATAATTTCAGGGATAGAGGTGTTGGAAGGGGATCGTACGAATCAAACAACAACACTAGATGGGGGCAAAGTCCTAACGCTAAAGATGCTGGTGGAAGCTTTAGTAACCAACAGGGGGGTGATGTATGGGCATCGAAAACTGATGAGTGGGGTAGCAATTCAGGCAACAGGATTCAAGATTCTCCTGCTAGAGGAGGTTGGACTGTGAGCTCAGGCGAAAGCGGATGGAGCAAACAAGGCAATGATGGGCATGATATTGGCAAGTTGAGTGATGGCTGGAACGCTGCCAAAATTAATGATCGAGATGCCACTTCCAAGGATAATGCAGGTGGATGGGACTCTGCTTCGAAGGGTGTTATTAGTGGGTGGGATTCAGATCCCATTAGTGGAAACAGTGGATGGGATGCCCCTATTAAAGCTGGTCACAATGATGGCAGAATGAATTCTGTCAAGAGCAGTGATAAGTCTAGCGTTGGGTGGGGTGGTACTGAAGCGGCCATGGGCCAGCATAGACAGTCTACAGCTGATGGCTGGGGTAGTAATGAAGCAGTCAGGGACCAGCTTCAACAGGCCGCAACGGATAGCTGGGGAATGGTTGGAGGAAAGGAAATTGATAGTGCACGAAAAGGTTGGACAACAGAGACGGATGGATGGGGTGACGGAACAGTTCAAAAAGCAAATGCTGGTGGTAGCGGGTGGGTTTGAAGGGAGAAGTGCAATGTTAGCCTGTTGTAATTATAATTAACTTTAATGTCTCAGTTTGGTGTGGACTTAGACCTGTAGGTTTTGAGGCTAGAGATGATAACAAAGTATTTCTGGCCAGTCATGTAGCAGTGTTTGCTGTAACTTCGTTACTACGTTTGAAGCAATTTTATGTATTGTCACCTTGCTCAAAGAGATGTTTCATCTTCTCTCAAAAAATGAGATGGACTTTACATTTTCTTTGTGACGGTTTGCTGTTTTTATTTTGCGGTAATGCTACTGCAATAATGTTTACAGAACGTTATTTTGATGGCTGCAAACAAGATCCTTTTACGTTATGGTGGACAAGTCCCTAAAATAAAGAGGTGAATTGTTGGCACAGGTTTCGAGGGCCTTACAGTTCAATATCCCTTTAAAGAACATTAACGCACATTTATGTTGTTATAAACTATTTTAGCAAATAGTTACATTGGATTTATGAAGAGCGAAAGAGTCACGTTGCTGCCAATAATGAAAACTGCACATTAATGATGACACTACCATTCCGGCCACCGTGAATGAACTGTTCTTTGTACTTTAAATATGTAAAGGGATTGGATTGATCCTACTTGCTGCATTAAGGGCTTCCATCTTACTCCATAACTTTATGCTTTGATGAAAAACGGTTGCAAAATGAACAAATTGCGGATATAAAACTTAGCGAAAATATTTTATCATGGACTTGTAAACTTTCAAATATCCACCCAACTGACTTTATAAATCAAATTATTTAAGGCCTAAATAATGATAGTCGGCATATATCATCTAATTTATCATTGTTAATAGCAATCTATTCACTCTATTCAAAAGATCCTGCTTGGTGGAGAACACATGTTTAGAACAAATGCATTTAAAAGTATCTTTACGGATCCCAGTGCTCTAGGATTGCACTTCGCACTTCTCATTTATTGAATTGAAGCGGAAAAATTTAGTTTTCTTCAAATGGACTTAATAATGGGATTAGTTTGGTTTTACAATTGACTTAATAATGGGATTAATTTAGTTTTTTTCATAATTATATTAATATTTTTTTTTGTTGTAATGCCTTTTAGTTATTGAAGTGGTTAGTTGAAGTGTTTTTGGTAATTGAATAAATTTAGTGTTTTTCTATGTTTGAGAAAAGCTCTAATTCAGTATAGAAGAGATGTTGTAATGCCTTTTTATGTAATCTAAACATTTTGACTTTATCAAATTACATAAAAATAATAATTAATTAATTAACAATAAACTAATAATTATATTATTAAATGAATCAGTTAAGATTTGTTTTTAATGCTAATCTATTAGTTGCTGGGATGGTCATTCTCTCCAGTCAGTCTTTCTCAGTTTGCACTTAAAAGAGGTTTTTCATCTTGAGAGATTTGATCCTTCTTAGTGCTTCATAAATCTAGAGATAAGATGGATCCAAAGTTAAGTTAAGATGGACTTAAGTTGGTATATTTAAATTATTCATTTTTTTTATAAAATATTCAAAACATTATATTTAAAAATATTTTATGTATATATGAAAAAATCAAGTAATTTTGTTATTAACAACAAAATTCCAAAATTACATGACTGAACATTGTAAATGGCATTTTCATCAGTTTTGTTAGATCAAAATTAAGAGATCAAGAAGTTTAATTCTGGAGCAAAGTTGGTTGATGGGAAAATCAAGAAAGTCTCACCCAAAATTCTTGTAGAAATAATATGTTAGGGGCTACACAACGCCCTTCCAACAACATGATTCAGAAGAAAAAAAAAACACAACTATTCAACAATAAAGATACTTCATAATTCTGCATTTCAGAAATTCATGTGTTATCATTGTAAACTAGTCCTTGAAAAATTCATGGCAAAGATGGGCAAAATCATAAAGCCAACGATGATGAAAAAAGTAGAAATGTGTCTTTAATAAGAATCTTTGATTTGCCAAGTTCCTTCTTGTAGTCAAAGGCCATCATTCAATGGCTTATCATTGTGTTATCATTGTAAACTAGTCCTTGAAAAATTCATGGCAAAGATGGGCAAAATCATAAAGCCAACAATCATGAAAAAAGTAGAAATGTGTCTCTAATAAGAATCTTTGGTTTGCCAAGTTCCTTCTTGTAGTTGAAGGCCATCATTTAAGAGCAAAATTGGTCGATGGGAAAATCAAGAAAGTCCTACCCAAAATTCTTGTAGTAATAATATGTTAGGGGGCTACACAACACCCTTCCAACAACATGATTCAACAATAAAGATACTTCATAATTCAGCGTTTCAAAAATTCATATGTTATCATTGTAAACTAGTCCTTGAAAAATTCATGGCAAAGATGGACAAAATCATAAAGCCAACAATCATGAAAAAAGTAGAAATGTGTCTCTAATAAGAATCTTTGATTTGCTAAGTTCCTTCTTGTAGTTGAAGGCCATCATTCAATGGCTTATCAAAATCTTTTTTATTTTCCTTGTAGGCATGAGTAAAAGTGGTGACTAAAGGGAGATTGTAGATGTTTGGCATATCGAACATGGGGATGTAATAGGAAATTTCTTAGTTCAATATCTCCATTCACTTGTTGGATCACAAGGAGGGAGTTCTCCAAGACTTGAATATGGGTGATTCTTTTTTTTCAATATTAACTAGTAAGATTAGATTTGGTTGTCGATGACCGGAAAATGTTGGCTTTGAAACTGAGGGTAAGATAAATCACTGCCCCGATTCTTGGTGGAGTTCCTTGGGATGCTCCGCAAAAAAATCTTGAGGGGTTTAAGTTTCAATAATTATGTCTGAGTTTCGAACATGTTGAGGTATTGATGATAGTAAATGGAACGTGTACATGATATTTGATTTTGGGGCGCACATTTAAAGGGGAGTGTCCTTGTTTTCAATGATTAAAAGTGTTTCTTCCAATCTAGACTGCATATGCTATGATGAGGGGCAAGGTTTTGATGTTTTTGTTTCTTTGTCCTTATGCTAGTTCCTTAAGGCAACTTCAATTGAGTCTCCTTGCTATTTTGATTTCAAACGCATTAAGTCCTTGGATCTCAATCCAGACATGCTTAGTGAATGGACAATAGAGGTTGAGATGTGCATTCATTTCTAGATCTAACTCACACAACCTACGTATTTCAAGACCCTTATAGCTTCTATTTTGAATTAATCATAGGTTAGGGATTTATTATTGAGCAAAAGCTACATAGACAATTTATCTTTGGTGGGGAATTTCTATTTTGGAAGTGCTTTCCATCACTAGCATGAGGGCATATCGACCCCTTCAATGGCCGAAGAGTTGTAATTTTATCTAGGTTCATGGCCACTTGAGGCATTTTCTGACCATAAGAGTCCATACTCTTATCCATTGATGAAAACATTAAATTTCCTAAGATAGTCCATGTAAGAGGTCAAGATACCTCTATATAACCCATTATTACTGTATGGGATTCAATGCTTACTCTATTCCAATTTGACATGGGATATGAAATGTCTTGAATTTGAGATAAAGGACCATAGGGACGTTTACTCCCAACTTCAAGGTCAAAGCTAACCGAGACCATCTCCCTTTTCCCAACCCTCCAAATTAACTAGTTTTCAATTGAAGCGAAGGTCATGGTGGTGGCTTTCTAGAGGTTGGTAGAGGATTGGACCTTTTTGTTTGAGGACTGAATCCAATCTTCCATAGAAAGAGGGTCAAGATACTTGTCCTCTACAACTTGTGCCTAATATCCTTTTCCCTAAATAAACCTACAAACTTTCTTGGTTTCCAAGGCTTTGGAGAGGAGAAATAGATTTTTGAGACCCCAACCTCCTTGAGTTTTAGGGATGGCTAGTTTTCTTCAAGAGACTAGTGTCTTTCCCTTCTTCTCCTAGTTTTCTTATTAAAATAAATAGGTAATAGAGTCGTTGAATTTTGTCTAGATAGAGGCATCCAATAAACTGGAATGGCTTGAAGGACAAATTTTATAGGAACTAGATGATCATTGTGAGATAGCCATTTGTTGCATCAAGTGTTCAATTTCTTTTTGATATTGTTATGAGCCATTGCCAGTGTCCCTTTAGGCATAGGTTGGCTTTTAAATGAAACCAAAATATTTGATACTGGCCTCAAAGGATGTGGTTCTAAAAGGGAAAATTTGAGCTAAGTAGCACTTTTCATGCTTAGACCCTAGCTAATCACCAAATATTTAAAATAATTTATCACCAATCCCATCATCATGTAGAAAGGTATAAAATTTCTTCGAGTCTAGCCACCATACATTTGGATCCATCATAGAATGTTAGGATGCCATCTACAAAAGGTAAGTGTGAAAGATATAAATAATTTGGGAATAGGTTCTTTGAAAGAGTTGTTTGTTATCTTTGTCGTGAGATCCTACTTAATCCTTCTACTACTAGGAGGAAGAGTAGTGAGGGGGGTGGGGAGGATGAGGACATCCTAGGTGAATTCATTTTTTAGAGTTGAAGGAAGGTGAGGCCAATCCATTGATCAATATTGTGAAAGTCGTAGAACAAATGCAACCCGTTACCCATGCCACAAAGTGTAAGTTGAATACTAGATGGACAAAGAATGAATCAAAAGAAGAGCGAGCTGACTTTGTCAAAGGCCTTGGACAAGGAAATTTTACTTATCACGGCCTTTTTTTTCATTTAGTGTAACCCTTCCTAGGCAACATCGATTTCCTTGTGTATTTGGTGCGTTTTAAGGAAGCTGAACTACTCAAGGGAGACCTACTGAACGATAGTTTTTGAATCTTATAAGAGATTATTTTTTATATGATCTTATACAACGACTATTGCAGAGTGAGATTGGATCGAAATTCTCAAAATTGTGCAGTTGTCCTTGTTCTGAATAAGTGCAATGAAAGTGGTGTTGAAGATATCTAGGATTTTCCTAGAGAGTTCTAAAGAGAATCTTGAGGTAATGGCTTCTTCTATTTCTTGTAGGAGCCTTTCTTCTTTTTTTAGTCTGTATTTAGACCATTGGATTTCCAATTGTTTAGCATACATAGATTCAAATAGTATTTTGGGCCAGTGTAACCAAAACTTGGAGGATGAGGGAAGTCATTAACTAAGCCAATGATCAATGCTCCATTATGTAACGTTGAGAATGTTGAGTACCCAAATTGGTGTTATAGGCTTTTACAACTAATAAATCACAATCTAATAGTCATAAATCGTGATCTAGGTCAGCTCATCCTGGGCCTTGGGGGAGTGAGGAGAAGTGATTCCCTTGGGTCATGTTGGAAAATGTAACTAGTTACAGTTTTCATGATTGTTATTGTACTCATTTCAATATGTATATCTTATGTAGCAAACAAAATAAGAAAGTAAAGTTATTATTTTAAAGCATGGGTTTCATGTTTCTTATTAATGGTATTCTAGGTAAAAGCATGTTCTTTATGCTTGTAGGGTTTGTTAAGTCATGGGAATTATTGTCATGAGTCAAGAGAGTCAACATCATGATTATAAGACCTTTGTAGGTAATATATACCTTGTAAAAGAATTTATTTTGAGTCTAGAAAGTCTTGGAAACCTCCAAAGTAGAAGTCGGCCTTGGCAGTTACAAGTTGTCCTAAAGGAGGGAATTCGACCCATTGGAAAGGCTATAAATATAAGCAACTTCGACCTCATTAGTGACTCATTTGATCTATCTCATAAGGATTTCGATCTGAAGTTAGGAGCTAGAAGAAAGTAAGAGTGAAGGTTTAGAAGGCAAGGAGAATCCAAGAAGAAGAAGCAAAGTTTTTTTTTGGGCTCTATCTCTTACACCTGTGAAATTGTAGATCTGAATTGTAGGAGATCAAGTTGCAAGATCACACTGTTGAAAAAGTGAGTATTTTGATTTGACTTCATTGACCTTGGGAGACATTATCTTGCTCAAAGAAGGATCTCTTGAAGAACTCTCTTGTGTTGGAATTACGGTTTTTGCAGCAGCTACAAGATTGAAGTTGCATGACAAAGTTGTAGTGTTGAAGTTGAAGCTGGAAGCTAGTTGAAGCATGATTAAGCCTTGTTTGTTATGACCTAACTAGAAGGGCTTCTTGGAGAGCTAACTTGGTACTTTTAGGAAGACTTGGTCTAGGGTTTGGGTCTTGGGAAGCATATTCTATAAGAAGAGGAGGATTTTCTGGGTTTTCTCCTTAGAAGGGTTTTTCCCTAGCTTGGAGCCTAATTACTATTTTGATCTTGACAATTGTTTGATGAAAAATATCTAATAAAGAAAACAGAAGAAGATAAATAACATTCACAAGCAATTATTAAGGTTAAGCAAAATATGAATTAATAGCTTCCATATTGCATTTTCCAACATGGAATCAAAGCTAAGGTGAATAAGAGAAGGCAACTAAACGGATAATCTTGTGGACATAAAGAAGGGTTTGTTAAGGGGAATCACTTATTGAAGAAAGAAGACTTCATCAAGGAAAGGATTGAAAGAGGAAGATTACAAGAAGGTTGTTGATCTCTCTTGGAAGGAGATATATTTAAAGGCTCATTGGAAGGCATCTTTGAAGGAATAATCAAAGGATGTTGGTATCATTCATCACTTTTGGAAGTTTTTGTTGAAGGAATCCTAAAAGACATCTTTAAAGGACATCATTGAAGTCTCTTTGAATATCTTGAAAGCATTAAGATAATTGGAGACATCATCAAAGAAGAGAAGACTCTTGGTTGATAAACCATGAAGTAATGGAATATGTCCTCGATGAAGTTATTGAACCTAGCAAAGACACGACTCAAGAGTTAGAAAAATTCAAGAAAGAACACGTGAGGGCACAACGGATCATTGTTGAATCCATTAAGGATCATCTTGTTCCCTTTGTTGCTGATTTAAAGACATATAAGGCTATATATGATAAGCTAGTAAAGTTGTACTCTCTAAGTACATCAGGTCAAAATATTTCCTTGAGAAGCCAACTATACAAAATAAGGAAATCAAAGAATGAAGACATGGCCTCCTATTTGATGAAAATTTCTTAAATAAGAGATCAATTGCATGAGCTTGTGGAGACAATTTCTAATTCTTAGATGACCATCTGTGTAATGAATGCTTTTCTGCTAGAATGGAGCAGTTTTGTAACTAGCATCTACTCCAAGAAAGATACTACTTTTGATGAGTTGTGGGCTCAATGCATCTTGGAAGAGACTAGGATCAAGGGAAAGTATGGCAATTAATTGAATGAACAATATCAAGCCTTTATTGCAAGAACCAAGATGCTAAACAAAGGAAAGTTTGGAAAGTCCAAGAAGAAGCCAGATATGTCCAAATTTCAATGCTTTGGATGCAATGAATATGGACACTTTAAAAGGGACTTTCCAAACAAGTATAACAACAAAAGAAAGGAAAGAAGTGAAGCTCACATAATTGAAGAAAAGGGAGAACTTGAGAAGAAGCCGAAGAGAGAAGATATCAAAGATGTTTACTATTGAAGAAGGCATATCTCTATCAGGTTCTTTATGAATTTTGTTTTTCCTTCATTTAGAATAGCATGCATTATTGTTTACTCTAGAAGAGTTTTGTTTTTGTAAAAACATGGCATCCTAGATAGTAGCATATTTAGAGTCTACTTGATTGAGTTTCTTTGAATCATCTAGTCTTTCAAAATTAAGTAGATTGGGACCATTTTGCATATTATTGTTCATCCAAGCATTATCTAACATTATGTTAGAGGTATTCATTTTGCTAAGATGGATCATCAAGATCCTA
The DNA here is from genome assembly GCA_000404065.3 of Pinus taeda. Taxonomy (NCBI): domain Eukaryota; kingdom Viridiplantae; phylum Streptophyta; class Pinopsida; order Pinales; family Pinaceae; genus Pinus; species Pinus taeda. The sequence continues at coordinate 158,356 of APFE030314026.1, read as the reverse complement.
TAAGAACCATCATTTTGGAAGTTTCTTGGAAGAAGCATTATGACAAGGTTAGTATATATTCCATATAGTATGGAAACAATTCTCTTAAAGGAGGAAGGAATGCAATTGCTCAAGTTGAGGGCTCATTTAAGGTCAAATAGCTAGATGATTGTATGAAAACATTGGAATGCATATTTCAAGTAACTCTTCTCCTAGATAGGATTCATATGTACAAGAATCTTATAAAATAATTTGGTCATAAAATATGCTTAGTATGGTTATATGATGCTTAAAAGAAGAATTTGACTTACTATAGAATGAATAAAGGATCAAGACTTTCTCACTAGATTGTATAGAATAATGATCAACATCCAGTATAGTCTTCGGAAGAAAATTATAACTTGGTAATCAAGTTCGATCCTTGGGAACTCTAGTGCATGAAGGAAGATTCTTGTGGAGATGGACCATGAGGATGTTGATGTTTTGATGAGAGAGGCATCATGATGAAGTAAGTTTAATCTTTTGTTATTGGTTATCTAGTTAAAATTTTGTTTTTCTACCTGGAAGGATATTGGAAGAATATATGATGAACATTGAGGAAAGCTCAACATATGATTTTGGCAATTATGAAGTCAAGATCTTTTCATATTGAGATCAAAAGGTAGCTATGCGAGAAGATAACCTAAAGTTCAAGTGCATAAACAAAAAGCAATCACTTTCATGAGGAAGCTATGATTAGCTTGAATGATGAAAAGATGAAAGTGATGTGCAAGATTGATGACCCGAAACCTGTCACAAGATTGGATGAATATGGATCCATGATAGCCAAGAAGGAAGAAAGTTGGATATAATGAGATGTCAAGGAAAGAGGGAGCCATTCAACTATATCCATAAAGAACAGGTGGTTGATACTCTTATGGAAACAAGCTAGAGAGCTTGTGGCTATGACTTCCCAAATTGAAAAAGAAGTTAGGATCTTCTAGATTTGAGAGGGAGTAAAGGAGTCTCCTTGAATAGAAGCAGGTATGTATTCCCTAACTAAGAGGGAATGGGGATATCTTCTCTGTTGGAAAATGGAAAGTGGAAAATTATTTTAATCTTATTTTCCTTAGCCTTAATATTTTCTTGTGAATTAAATTATTCTTCGCGTGTTCTTTAGTTATATATTTTCATCAAATTAATATCAAGAATGAAACAACAACAAAGAACACAAGAATTAGGCTCCAAACCAGGGAAAAAACCCTCCAAGGGGAAAACCCAAAAACTCTTCTCTTCTTGGAATCTACTTCAATTGAGACACAAAGACCTAAACCCTAGACCAAGTCCTCCTCCAAGCACCAAGTCATCCTTTTTAAAAATTCCTTTGTTGAACCTGCACCAACCAGCTTAGTTATGCACCTTTTGCCTGTTACCTTGGTTTGTACCTTCATCATGTTCTGCACCTTCGACTCAGTTTTGTACCTTCATCATATTTTGCACCTTCGAATCAGTTTTGTACCTTCGGTATGTTATGCACCTTCAGCATGTTCTATACCTTCAGCTTGTTCTATACCTTCAGCATGTTATGTAACTTCGGCTAGTTTTGCACCTTCGGCTCAGTTCTGCACCTTCGGATCAGTTATGTATCTTTGCCTGTTATGTACCTTTGACTTATTTTGCACCTTCGACCTCCTTTTGCAACACTAGAAACCCTAGAACTTTGGACTTGTGAGAGATATAGAGTCCAAAAACAAGATATTTCGTCATTTCTTCTCCTAGGCCTTCTCTCTTCTTCTTCCTTCTTCCCAACTTCAAATCAAACTCTTTCTTGATAGATCAAACTTATGACTGAGTGAGTTCTAAACGAGGTCGAATTGCTTCTTTATATAACCTTTTCAAGGGGTCGAATTCCCTCCTATACTTGTACTTTTGGATTTTCCAAGACTTTCTAAACTAAAAATAATTCTTTTTACAATTACATTTTTCTTGGAAGGGTCTTATAAACATGATGTCGACTCCTTTGATTCATGACGATACATCCTAAGACCTAACAAACCCTAGAATCACAAAGAACATGATTTTACCTAGAATACCATCAATAAAGAGCATGAAACCCATGCTTTAATACTAATAAATTTTCCTTTTCTTTTGTTGTTTGTTACATAGGATACATATTGAAATGAGTACAACAACAATTATGAAGACTAAAACTAGTTACATTTTCAACACTCCTTCTTAACTAGGGATGTATTCATCACTGTAAAACATCATTCTGACATTGAAGGGTTCTCATAAGAAGAGTCAGATTGATAAGCCATATTGTAAGCATTAGCATTTTGACCAACATTGTCTTTGAGGCCTAACTAGACAAGCTCTTCTTTATTCAAGAGCATTATGCTAGGAGGATTTATGTGTGATACCACACTACCTCTACAAAGTACATACCCCATATAGATGTCCACAAGGTATGTCCTTTGAGGACTATTTGTATCTTGGATCTCCATACTTGAGTCCATAAAAAATATCGGTCCTCTTCGACCACTCTTCTCTTGGATTCATGTCCCATCCTCAAAGAGTGCTAGTACATTTCCTTTCTTAGATGTTATATCCTCAAGGAAAACACAAATTCTTATCCAATCCTCCACCATTCTCTCTTCAAGACCTTCACTTAGACTTACAAATGTTAGTCCTGGTTAAGTGCTTGACACATGAAGCAGAGAATACATGTGTGATGTCCAACATCACTCCCTCTCAACTAGAGAGGACATCCCTATTATTTTTGTAATCAGAGAATAGATCATTTCTCCTATTCAAGGAGACTTCCTTACTCTGTCTCAAATCTAGAGGATATTCTTGAATTCCTTTCTATTTGGGACGTCAACACCAAAAGTAGTATAGCTTGTCTTCATAAGAGTGTCAACGACCTATTCTCCGTAGCTGTCTGGCTCCCTCTTTCCTTTGCATATCTTGTATCAATCTTGCTTTCTTTCGAGGTTTCATTGATCCATCTCCACTCTTTGTTCTTGTGACAAGATCTGGGTCATCTCTCTTGCTTATCGCTTTCATTTTTGATATGAAGGAATTGCATTGAGCCTTCCCACAATTTAAGTTGATCATGGCTTCCCTATGAGAGTGATATTCCTTGACCTTCTGGTTTACCTTTACATCTTGACTTTACAATTTCTAGGTACCTAATTTTGAGCTTTCCTCAACATTCTTTATCAATTTCCATACATACAATTGCACTTGCCTCAATTGTCATCATGAATTCCTGCAACATCCTTCTAGGTAGCAAGACAATATATTAACTAGATAATTAAAAAATAATTAAGTAGAATCACCTCATCATGATGACCTTCTCATTTCATCAACATCCTCTTCGACCATCTCCAATTGAAACTTCCTTCATGCATCAAAGTGCCAAAGGATAAAACTTGATTATCAGGTTTCAATTTTTCTTTTGGAGATTATACTGGATGTTGATCATTATTTTCATATTCTAGAGAAAGTCTTAATTATTATTCACCCTAAAGTAATTCAAATCTTATTCTTTTCAAGCATCATATATCCATATAATTGAGCATATTTATGATTATCTTTATTTTCACAAGATTCTATACATATGAATCTTATCCAAAATTTTATATCCAACATGCATTCTTATGCTTTCACCTGATCATCTATCTATATGTCCTAAAGTGATCTAGAAACCTAACCCATTGCATTCTTTCATCCTTTTAATAGTATTGATTCCACATTACATGGAACGTCTACTAACCTTGTCATGATGCTTTTCCAAGGAACTTCCAAAATGATGGTCCTTCATGAATCATGGTGATTCAACTAAGTAAGATGAAAACTTCTAACATAATGTTAGTGATATGAATTTAAACAGGAACACAACAAGTTATAGATATAACCATAAACATATAGATGTAGTAGAAATAACATTTCATTTCATAATATCATATACTGAAATATGCTTACAACATAATAGAAATAAGGCTAGCTCGGGTAATGGTAGTTTATCTCTGAGAAGAAATGTGGTGGCTACATGCCTCTGAGCTGTGTTACAATGAGGCTCGAAGACCTATTTATTATTGAGAAACAATGGAAAACCCTAAACATCGAAAACCCTATCCCTAACAGATGAAGCGCCAAAACTATGGGCTCCGTTTGAGTAAATTGGTACATCAACTTCCCGAGGTCGTAACTTTGGCATACGATCTATGTTTGATGCACGCAATACCTTACTAGAAAGATATACCTGAGGAATACAACTTCCGACCAAATAACACCAGTCAAAGACCCCCATTAGCCCTGGTTTTCCCAAAAGAACTTCGTTTAGGGCCTCAAAACGGCTTTGGAAGTTCAGGACTTGAAAAACTACCGAAAATAGTAAACTATGCTACAATTAAGGAAACTGAAAACTGAAAGAAAAAATGGTTGGTGTCCAAGTGGAATAGGTGGGTGGCCACCAATATCCACCTGGATCATTCCTCCCCCCTTAGGAATCAATGGTCCCCATTGCGTTGAGTTCCTCCATGAGATGAGAAAACTTCTACTAAACTTGGTCCCTGGTGAAGGAGTTGGCTTGCTTTGGAAAGTTGATATAGTTGGATCATTTGTTGTCAAGTGTTCTTGATCTATGCGTCCATGATTTGATAGTTCTGGCTTGTTCCATGCAGTCTGGGTTTAGCTTTGTTGGTGTGAGTTGTTCTGCAATGTCAGATGTGTCCAACAATGGTGGAAAGTAGGGTTGAAGGTGGTCCACCATGAATACTAGGTGCAAACCAAGGAATGGTGGAATACTAAGCTCGAAGGCATTGTCCCCTACTGCCTTGGTGATGGTGTATGGACCATATCAGAGAGGGTGAAGCTTGCAGTGGGGTCCAGTGAGGCGCCCCTTGTTGGGCTGTGTTATATTCTTTCCACGACTAGCCCATATAATTAACCGGGGGGTTAGAGGGGGGGCGTAGCCCCCCTTCGTTGCGCCGATTGTGTAGCAGGGGGGGTTCACGGGGGGTTTGAGGTGTACCCGTAACCCCACTTCATGAATTTTGGTTTTGGACCCTATGTTAGGTTGGGCGGACCCACCTATGGTTTTGTGCATGATTTTCGCACATATTTTTTGGACGTGATGGTTTTCGGTCCATGGTATTGGGTGCGATGGTTTTTGGTCCATGGTATTGGATGCCTCAGCATGTATAAATATGTATTATGACATTTAAAGGAACATAATGAAAATCAAGCTGGTAGTCCTGGTTTTGGGATCCAGGGAAAATCTTTGTGTATATGTGTTTTATGTGTTATGCTCTCGCATTGTTTATTTTCTATGTTTTAGAATTCGTATGTAGGTAATTTATGTACGGCGTTAAAACCTACATTTGGTATCGGAGTAGTTTTGGCTTCAACGGGATGCCTTTGTTGCGGAGGGGTTTTTCTCAGGCCTATGGAAGACCCTGTTCAGTGGGATCTGCAAGATCGATTCTGGTGGTGAAAGAAGATGGTGAGCAGTGGAAAGATAGAGATCGAGAAATTTAATGGTTAGGGTTTTGAATTGTGGAAACTCAAGATGGATGATCTGTTGGTGGATAAAGATCAATGGATCACAGTAGATCCAGGTACTAAACCAGCGGGAGTGTCTGATGAAGAATGGAAGAAGTTGGATCGGAAGGCAAAGAGCATAATGCGATTGTGTGTCTCAGATTCAGTATTGCTGAATGTATCAGGGGAAGCTACGACGAAGGCTTTGTGGGACAAGTTAGGGACTTTTTACCAATCTAAGTCTCTGGTGAATAAATTGTTCCTACAGAAAAAGCTATATAACCTGAGAATGAAAGACAGAGACTCAGTGACAAAGCATCTGAATGCATTTAATACTGTGGTAATTTAGTTAGCATCTATTGATATTAAAATTTTAGATGAAGATAAGTGCATCAGTTTGTTGTGTTCTCTACTAGATTCGTGGGATAGTCTGGTTATTGCAATAGGTAGCAATGCAACTACCTTGCAGTTTGATGAAATAGTCTCATCCTTGCTAACAGAGGAGATGAGACGAAAAAATATGGACAGCCAGAATGGTGATACCTTGTCTGTACAAGGAAAGTCCTAGAACAAAAACAAAAATAAGTCATCGAGTGGGAGATCTAAATCTAGAGGGAGATCTAAATCTCCATGAAAACATGTAAAGGTGGTGTGCTGGAAATGTGGAAAGGAAGGGCACTACAAAAGGGACTGTAAATCTAAAGCTCCTGATAAAGGAAAGGGATCTAATGATGCTCCTTCTGCAGAGGCGAAAACCACCTCAGATTAAGGTGGGGATGTGTAATTGGCTTCTTCAAGTACACATGTAGATCATGAGGCATGGTCAATTGGCTCAAGTGTACCGTTTCACTTCACTCCCCACAGAGAGTGGTTTTGCGAGTATGAGAAATACAATGGTGGTGATGTCTTCTTAGGGGATGATAGGAAGGCTGGAATCATTGGTCATGGGAAAGTAAAGTTGAAGTTGCAAGGTGGAAGAGTTTGAACACTTCCGAGTGTTCTACTTGGCCAGAAATATGATTTCTGTAAGCAAGCTGAATGATGCAGGTGTAAAAATAGTGTTCAAGAAGGATACCTGCAAAATGGTTCTGGGAGCACTGGTATTGATGCGGGGAATTAGAATTGGAACTCTGTACAAGCTGCAAGGTAGCACTGTTATTGATAGGTGCAACAGTTCTGTGGTTCCTGAAAGTGGAGCAGAAAATCTAGTGGTCTCTGGAGAGAATACCATGTTGTGGCATCAAAGGCTTGGACATATTGGAGAGAAGGGCCTTCAAATACTTCATGGTAAAGGTATGGTAGAAGGTATGGGTAATAGCTCTCTAGATTTTGATTTTTGTGAAAATTGTGTATATGGGAAGCATAATCGGGTGAGTTTCCCCTCTGGTAGTAAGAGGGTGAAAAAAATACTAGAACTTGTGCACAGTGATGTGTTTGGACCTGTGAAGGTTCCATCATTGGGTAAGTCTATGTACTATGTATCATTTATAGATGACTTCTCAAGGAATACATAGATATGTTTCCTTAAGAAGAAATCTGAAGACTTTGACAGGTTTAAAGAATGTAATGCTCTCATGGAAAATCAGACAAAAAAGAAGATAAAGGTGCTGAGGACAAATAATGGTGGATAGTTTTGCAGCAAGGAATTTGAAGAATTCTGTAAGAAGTGTGGTATAGCACGATAGAAGACTACTCCATGTACACCTCAGCAAATTGAAGTTGCGGAAAGAATGAATAAGACATTGATGGAAAAGGCAAGAAGCATGCTCAGTGGTGTCATGTTAGGACAGGAATCTTGGGCAGAGGCAGTGGATACTGCATGTTACCTGGTCAACAGGTCACCTTCATCAACGTTGGAGGATAAGACTCCACAAGAGGTATGCACTGGTAAGAAACCCTGTCTTTCACATCTGAGGGTATTTGGATGTGATGCATATGTACATGTTCCAAAGGAGAAACAAACCAAGTTGGATAGTAAATCTGAAAAGTGCATATTTATTGGGTATAAGGATGGTTCAAAGTGTTATAAGCTTTGGAACCCAGTCACACGAAAGGTTGTGTACAACCGAGATGTGGTGTTCAGAGAGGTAAAATATGTTATTAAACATGAAGTCCAACCAAAAGAACCTGAGAAGATAGAGTTTGAGCTTAAGGAGGAAGAATCAGACTCTACAGTAGAGGAGGAAACAGAAGATGAAGAGCCACAAACTCCGGGTGTGAGAAGATCAATTCGAGAAAGAACGCAGCCAGAAAGGTATAGTCCATCTGATTTCTGTTCAAATTTTGCTTTATCTATTACTGACAATGATCCTAGAACTGTGAAGGAAGCAGTAGATTTAGAGGATGGAAATCTTTGGAAAGAGGCCATTGTTGATGAAATGGCATCTTTGCACAAAAATGAGGCTTGGGATCTAGTGGAGTTGTCGGCTAGAAGGAAACCATTGGCAGCAAATGGGTGTTCAAGAAGAAGACAAATGCAGAAGGAAAGGTGGAGAAATACAAAGCTCGATTGGTAGCAAAAGGTTATTCCCAAGTGCCGGGAATTGATTTTGGTAATATTGTTTCTCCTATTGCCAAGGTAACTTCTATTAGATTACTTTTATATGTTGTTGTTGCTTTTGATTTTGAGGTAGAACAGATGGATGTGAAGATAGCATTTCTTCACAGGGATCTGAAAGAGGAAATATACATGAAGCAACCTGAAGGCTTTTCAGTGAAGGGTAAGAAAGAACTAGTATGCAAGTTAAAGAAGTCTCTGTATGGGATAAAACAGTCACCAAGGATGTGGTATTATAAATTTGATATATTTCTATGGGGACTTGGCTCCACCAGAAGCATAGCAGATCACTGTGTGTATTTTAAATTAATTGGTGACCGTGTTATTTATCTGGTCTTGAATGTGGATGATATGTTGTTGGTTGGAAATGACAAAGAAACTATCCAAGATTGGAAGACCCAATTGTCCTCCAAATTCGACATGAAATATCTTGGTGCTACAAACTATATTTTGGGCATGTAAATTAAAAGAGATTGGGCAAAGAGGAAGCTCTGGTTAAACCAGAGGAAGTATGTCGAGACAATACTATAGAGGTTTAATATGCAGGATAGTAAACCGGTGAAGGTTCCTATTCCTGTAGGTGTGATGTTATCTGTTGAACAATGTCCCAAGACACAAGAAGAGGAAGAGGACATGTCCCATGTTCCATATGCAAGTGCAGTCGGTAGCTTGATGTATGCAATGGTTAGTACTAGACCAGACATTGCTTATGCAGTGGGAGTATTGAGCAGGGTTATGTCAAAACCAGGGAAGGAGCACTGGACAACAGTGAAGTGGGTTTTCAGGTATTTGTGTGACACTAGTGATTATGGTTTGTGCTACCAAGGAAGATCAGGATTGGACAGAATGTTGGATATTCATGGATTTGTTGATGTAGACTGGGCTGGAGATTTGGATCAGAGAATATCTACAAGTGGGTATGTGTTTAACTTATTTGGAGGTGCAGTCAGTTGGATGAGTAAGAAACAATCTGTAGTGGCACTATCAACTACAGAGGCAAAATACATGGCAACCACTCATGCAAGCAATGAAGCAGTTTGCTGCAAAGATTGTGTTCAAGTATGGAGTTAGTACAGGGAGCTATAAGGATAGACTGTGATAGCTAAAGTGTAAATTTTCTTGGCAAAGAACTCCGTGTATCATTCAAAGACTAAGCACATTGATGTTCAGTATCACTTTGTGAGGGATATGATAGAAGACAAAAAGGTGTTGCTGGTAAAGGTGGACACTTTGAAGAATAATGCAGATGCATTGAAAAAATCTGTGAGCTCTGAGAAGTTCTCTTGGTGTAGAGAGACAATGGGCATTTCAGGGCTGGAACAATGATTAAGCTCTCTTGTGGCCCCCTGTGGAAAGAAAACAACAAGTGGGAGAATGTTGGGTTGTGTTATATTCTTTCCACGACTAGCCCACATAGTTAATTGGGGGGTTAGAGGTGGGGCGGAGCCCCCTTCGTTGCGTCGATTGTGTAGCTGGGGGGGGGGGGGGGGTTCACAGGGGGTTTGAGGGTGTACCTGTAACCCCACTTTATGTTTTGGTTTTGGACCTTATGTTAGGTTGGGCGGACCCACCTATGGTTTTGTGCATGATTTTCGCACATGTTTTTTGGACGCGATGGTTTTCGGTCCATGGTATTGGTTGCTTTGGCATGTATAAATATGTATAATGACATTGTAAGGAACATAATGAAAAATCAAGCTGGTAGTCCTGGTTTTGGGATCCAGGGGAAATCTCTGCGTATATGTGTTTTATGCGTTATGCTCTCACATTGTTTATTTTCTGTGTTTTAGAATTCTTATGCAGGTAATTTCTGTATGGGGTTAAAACCTACACCCCTTCTGCAAATGTAGCAAAACTTTATTGCCCACCTGGAACTTGTGTGGCACCCGATGTTGATCATGTTGTTTACTTTACTTAGCATTGGTTATAGCCAATATGTCATGGACTTGCTGGCAGATGTGATGAATTTTCTCAATGAATTTTTTTTCCTTATCCGCTTCCGACTAGACATTAGCTGGATCTGCTTGAGTAGCTAAAATGGTATGGCCACATCATTGGGACATAGTGACTGGAATCCCAAGCTCACCTAAAAAGGGTTGTGGTCAGTTGAGCTGCGAAGAGCCTGGTTATAGTTGTGCTAGACATAGGAGAGGCTCTCATCCCATGTGTGTGGATGCTTTGAGTTGTACATGCGCAGAATGTGTACGATCATCCTATTGACTACCTTTTTCTAGCCATCAGTTTTGGGATGGAAATTTGTGGACTTAGTGAGCTTAGTGTCCAATGTCGACTAGACACTGGACCAAAATGTACTGAGGAACCTGCTGTCCCGATCTAAGATGATAGACTATGGGATCCAAAAGTGTACCCACACTCATTCAAAGAAGAGTTTAGCAGTGGATTCTGCTATGATATTGTTCTTGCAAACTTCCATAATGGCCATCTTTGAGAATCTGTCGACGACCACAAAAAAATTCATTTCCATGGTTAGTAGAAGGAAGGCCCAACATGCAATCCATGGAGATGGATTCCTAAGGTCAACTAGGTGTAGGAAGAAGAGTATACTGGCCTTTCTTCTTGATAGTTGGTTTGGTAATGGCGCAAGCAGTGCAGGATCTGATGTACTTCCCAACATCCTATCAAAGATTCGACCAATAGAAATACTTCTACAGTACTGCCACTGTTTTCTCGACCCCGAAATTCCTAGCAACCCCACCATAGTGTGCTTCCCAAATCATCTTGGCACGCTCACTTGAAGGAAAACAAAGGTGTTCCAGGTGGCATAACAGTGCATCCTAGAGGTGAAAATATGGAACTTTCTGACCCTCCAAGAGCGTCTGATATGTGTGGCTGAATTCTAGGTCGCTTTTGTAGAGAATTGGCCAATCAAAAGTCTCGTGCCCACAATAGTTGAGCACAGTGGTTATCGCCATGATCGGTGGTCGGCTGAGGCCGTCTGCAACATTATTGGTGCTTCCCTTCTTGTACTTGATATTCAAATGAAATTACTGTAGGTATGTGGACCACTTCTGATGGTGATCATTCTGCAACTTCCCTTGCATCTCTGTGAACTGCAGGGGTCGGTAGTCTATGTGGATGCCCGTTTCCTTCCCCAAAACATAATGCTTCCATTGTCAGCAAGCCTACACAATGGAATACATATCTTTGTCATAAGTGCGATACTTTTGGATTGTCTCTAAAAGTTTCTTGCTATGATATGCCACTAGATTCCCCTGTTGAGTAAGGACTGCCCCAATAGCATAGTCAGAGGCATCTGTCTTGATCTCAAATGGGTGTTGCAATTCTGGTAATGTGAGCACTGGTGCAGACAGAGGCGGTGTTTCAACTATGTGAACACCTTCTGTTGACATTCAAACCAAAATAATTTTTCTTTCTTTCCTCCCTTGGTGACTTGACTCAAGGACCAAGTGATATGAGAGAAGCCCAACATGAACCTGCGGTAGAAATTAGTAAGACCCAGAAAGTTGTGGAGCTCTATCAGAGTGGTTGGGGTTGGCGAATCCCAAATGACTTAGATCTTGGTTGGATCCACATGCACCCCCCTTTGATCAATATTGTATCCCAGATATTGAACCTGGGTCATGCCAAAAGTGCATTTCTCCAAATTGGCACACAAATTATGTTGTCGATGTGTTTGGAGATCCTGTTAAATGTGGTGGAGGTGTTCTTCCCAACTCTGGCTGAAGATTAGGATATCATCCAAGTATACCACTACAAATGAGTTGGTGAATGGCCGCAAGATGTCATCCATCAGCCTCATAAAGGTTGCAGGACATTTGTCAACTCGAAAGGCATAACCAGCCATTGGAAACGGCCCTCCTTAGTGTTACACAATATTTTGTCACCAACCCCGTATCCCCCGATCTTGGATAGATTTGGTCCCTGAATGACATCTGATATTTTTCATATACCAAAATATGTGTCCAAATCTCCCATATTACTCAAGAATATTGCCTAAGCTCATTAATCCTGAATTTGACCCCTTTTTACCCATGTTTCAAGATCGTCATAGGTCATCAGTATCTTTCCTGCGACGATAGCCTAGAATGAACTAACGCCTCGTGATGTCATCTCTGAGTCTTAGTGTCTAATCCGCGACGACCCAGATATGGTGAATTAGTTCAAATAGAATGCTTATGGGTGGTTCTGGAGCTGGTTGTTGGGTCAAAGAAGTTCACCTCTCATTATTTAAGATGGTGGTTCCGCCTTTTGAGTAACCTCCCATGAAGATAAGCTTCCTCTCCCCTCATTTTTGGAGGCTCCTCTTATAAAAGCATCCTCCATGATTATGATCAGCTAGTTGTTAGTTAGCTAGTGCTTGGTTTGTTGGATTGATAGCTTATAGTTTAGATTATTGATAACCTAGCAATAGCTTGTGAGGTATGAGAATAGCCTTTCATGTTGTGGATTGATAGTGTGAAATGGTTTTGTAAGAAGGAAGCCTTGTTGTGATTGTGAGAGAGAGTCATCAATCTTTTTGGGAGACCTTTGAGAGTGAATGCTTATGAAGAAATATTGATCGAACCCTTCAAGGAAGCTTGCGACATCAAGGCATGGTTATAAGCTTTACTGTTGTTTATATTAATACAATCAATGGTTATTTCCTATATCATGTATGAAATGTATGTTGATATCTTATGGTTCCTTGACTCTATACGTAGACAGTTCATTGTTGTGCTCTATTATGTGTTTTGTTGTTTTCGTATGTTGTTTTAGGTGAACCATTCATTAAGGAGAAGAAAGCGATAGCTGAAGCGACGTGACAAAGACTTCATCAAACATCGGTATAAGGTAAGCCTCTTCAACGAGAACTATTTAAGGAATTAGCTATTGTCTTTGTCTTGTTGTGACTAGACCCACTCTAGGGCTAGAGGAGTTGCCTTTGTCCATAGAGGGTACAATACCGATATCACAAGTTGGTGACTCCGCTGGGGATAGAGGCAACCCCTCTAGCCCTAGAGTGAGTCTAGTCATAGCAATACAAAGACAATAGCTAATTCCTTAAATAGTTCTCGTTGAAGAGGCCTACCTTATACCGGTGTTTGATGAAGTCTTCGTCACATCGTTTTAGCTATCACTTTCTTATCCTTAATGAATGGTTCACCTGAAAACGACAAAACACATAATAGAGCACACCAATGAACTATCTACGTATAGAGTCAAGGAACCATAAGCTATCAACATGCATTTCATACATGATATAGGAAATAACCATTGATTGTATTAATATAAACAATAGTAAAGCTTACAACCATGCCTTGACGTCGCAAGCTTCCTTGAAGGGTCCGATTAGTATGTCTTCATAAGCATTCACTCTTAAAGGTCTCCTAGAAAGATTGATGACTCTCTCTCACAATCACAACAAGGCTTCATTCTTACAAAACCATTTCACATTATCAATCCACAACATGAAAGGCTATTCTCATACCTCACAAGCTATTGCTAGGTTATCAGCAATCCAAACTGTAAGCTGTCAATCCAACAAACCAAGAACTAGCTAACTAAGAACTAGCTGATCATAGTCATGGAGGATGCTTTTATAGGAGGAGGAGCCTCCAAAACTAAGGGGAGAGGAAGCTTATATTCATGGGAGGTTACTCAAAAGGTGGAACCACCATCTCAAATGAGGAAAGGCAAACTTCTTTGACCCAACAACCAGCTCCAGAACCACCCAGAAGCATTTTGTTTGAACTAATTCACCATATCTGGGTCATCGCGGGTCAAACATTGAGACTTAGAGACGTTGTTGCTAGGCGTTAGTTCATTTTGGGCTATCGTCGCAGGCAGGATATTGATGACCTACGACGATCTTGAAACATGGAAAAAAGGGGTCAACTTCAGGATTAATGAGCTTAGGCAATCTTCTTGAGTAATATGGAAGATTTGGACACATATTTTGGTATATGACGAAGAGCAGATGTCATTTAGGGACCGACTCTATCCAGGATCAGTGGATACAGGGTCAGTGAAAAAATATTGTGTAACAGATGCCCCCTAAAGCCTGAAGGCTGAGAGAGTGGGAGGGGTGAAATGATTTACAAAATCATAATTGAACTGGAACACCATCGTGGAAAACCTGCAGACACAAGTACAACTGAAAACTCTGATGGTGAAAGAAGTACACATATTCGAGGTATGGACGCAGCCATCCAAAAGACAAATAGAATTGGTCTGTGGTATGGACGCAACCATCCATTCGAAAAAATACCATATGAAAACACAGGTATGGTCGCAGCCATCCAGAAAGACTCTGGTATGGGTGCAGTCCAATCAAAAGAGTCATGTACAAATAATCCATGCAACCTAGACTTGTGTAATCTGAGTCTATGGTTTTGAATCTCGACCTACCCATCGTACAATTTCTAATATGCGAAAATGTGTTGAAGTCGAGCATACTAGAAAATCACTTGATTACCAGCCAATGATGTGAACCGTTAACAAGTGTGAGAGAGACCACTAGTAATGTCAATGGTTCTCAAGGTACTACTAGTACAATCCACAAAGTGTGAAGAATGAGATGGAGTCTAACACTTGTGAAATCACCCGATCAAAGACCAATGATGAAAGCTTGTCGTCGAGTGAAAAGAATTTGCCATTGAGTGATCCAAAATGGATCTTAAACCCTCTAAAAAATTTTAGTCTTCAAACTATCAGAAAACATTCTTGCAGAGAAAAAAACTAAGGAATGGCAAAAGCAGAGCTTATCGGAGGTTCAAATCCCACTGCACAGGAGCCGTCGGATTGGGCCAATCAACAATCTAGATCAAATCGGCAGATCGCATCAGAGGAGGTTGGCGATATCACATCGACGGAGGTCAGCAAGGCATATCGGTGCTAACTGTGAGTGAGTTGCAACTATGTTCCAGTGATATAATGTGGGCCGTCAGATCGACGCGCAGATCAACGGTGGAGACCACGTATATCGCATCGTAGGTTTAAAAGGGAAGGACTTACTATGGGCCCGGAGACACAACGATATGTGACTGCGACTATCACATCAAAATATATCAAAGGGGTGATGCCAAATGGACCATGGGTTGTGCGAAGTGCGATATGATGATGGTGCCAATTGGCGATCAATGAATGCAATTGGTGAAGTGGGATCAGGACCACATATAAAGGGGCGAAGACCCATAGCCTATGCGACTTGTGATAGCGATGCAGGCATACCCGGAAGGGTTATAGATGCGGCACTATAAAATTTGAAATCCGATATGCAACGTTTTGTCTAGGTTTTATATGTTTTGGTGTATTTCCATTATAAAATCAAAATACAAAGGGCCAATGTGACATGCGATAAAGCCAGACCCAAAAAGGTTTATAGATGCAGCTTTATATATTTTGAGTTCCAATAATCAATTTTGTTGTCAGGATTTCTATGTATTTCTTTATATTCCGATAATATCGTATATAGGCCAAATATGCGTTATATCGGGAATTTGTGCAAAGGAAGACTGAACGATTACTTTCACTGCGCCCGCCGATCCTTCTATTTTTGAAAGGAGTTCTTGTGCCTTAAGTGTTTTGTCTTAACAAGACATGTCCAACCCCGAAAGGGAGGTGAACAGACAGAAGAGGAAGATAGAGAGCCCAAAGAGGGAAGGCAAATAGAGAGGGCCAAGAGGCTTAAAAACCACTCTATGGCAGACAAAGAGGGAAAGAAGGGAGTGGAAGAGAAAGTAGAAGACAGAGAGAAAAAGGAAGCGGTTGTGTACTCTTGTAGACTTGAGGATTTCGAGTAAATTCCTGTTGTTTTTGTCATTGTTGTGTTGAGACTCGGTTTGAGTTCACACTTGTAATAATCTTCTCTTGAAGACATAATATAGAGGTCGACACTAAAAGCTGGACTAGGAGACGTAGCCAGGAAATCTGGTGAACTCCTTGATTATTCATTGTGTTGAATTGTTATGTTTTCCAATTGTTAAATGTATGTATTATTCACAATATTTTCGATCCATTGCACTAAATAATATAGGCATTCCTACGCAATTCTGTAATACCTTTTCTTCTTGATTTAGTATCCATATCAGATCAAGTGGTATCAGAGCATTTGTTTTTGGTTTTATTAAGGTTTGCCATGCTTGTGCTAGATTTTGAATGCTAACTAGATTAAAGCTCAGACTAGGAGAAGGAGAACTTGTTGAGGCTAATTCAGAGATTGGAAGAGTCTATTCTCATAGGATGATGGTAGAAGAAGCTCCATTGGGATCAGAATCTCAATTTATAGAAAGTTTTAAGAAACTCCAAGCCATGGTGGAAGAGATATATCTAGAGTTTAAGAAGGGTAGAGGTGAAATCACTACAACACCAAAACCAGACAAAGGAGCCTAGGAATGTTTTCTAGTTGCCCCTCCAGAAGGCAAAGGAAAAGGAGGAATGACTCCTCTGTCATCTCCTGCACCGTCTCCTCCATCATCATCCTCGTCATCATCATCTCCTAGATATTCTAAGAAGAAGAAGAAAACTTCCTTAATCAAATTAGATGTGAAGTTTGATTTGCCAATTTATGATGGAGAACTCAATGAAAAAAAGCTAGATAATTGGATAAGACAAATTGATGTATATTGTAGGGTACATAATGTTGATTCAGAAAGGAAGAAGATTCAGCTGGCTAGCCTTCGACTTGGAGGAACTGCACTAGTATGGTGGGAAGGCAAGATGATCTGCAAAACCATGGTAAAATCATTTCTACCTGGAATGAATTTGTTTCTGCTATCAAAAAGAAATTCTATCCTTTAGCTTACATGCAGCAGCCAATGATGAGTTGGTAGACTCTTCGTTAGTTTGGAAGCAAGGACTGTATGAATGATTGGTTATGCCTTTTGGCTTAACTAATGCTCTTGCTACATTTATGAGAGTCATGAATGATGTACTCAAACCATTTATTGATGATTTGTAATTGTTTATTTAGATGACATTATTTTTTTTAGTAAGACATGGGAAGACCATGTAAAGCATGTAAAGCAAACTTTAGATGTTTTAAAAAGAGAAAATCTCTATGTAAAACTGTCAAAATGTGAATTTTGCAGAACATCTTTAAATTATTTGGGTTATATTGTAGGGGGTGGTGAATTGAAGATAGATCCCTATAAGGTTGAAGTCATTGTGAATTTGCCTAATCCAAAATCTGCTACAGAGATTAGGAGTTTCCTAGAGGCAGCACAATACTGGAGAAAATTTATTGCTAACTTTTCTTTGATTGCAGCTCCATTACATGTTTTAATAGGATTGAAACAGGTGTTTAAGTGGGGAGGCAAACAACAGAATGCCTTCGGCACCTTAAAGAAAAAAATCAGTACAACACCAGTACTAGCACTGCCAGATCTTCAACATCCATTTGAGATTGAGACAGATGCCAGTGACTATGCCATGGGAGCAGTGGATGCAACACGAAAAACCTATATGCTATCATTCTGAGACATTTTCTTCTGCAGTAGTTAATTATCCTACATATGATAAAGAATTGTATGCATTAGTACGAAGTGTGAAAAAGTGGAAACATTACCTAATGGGTAAAGAAACAATCATACATACAAATCATCAACCACTTCAATATTTGCACTCACAAACTAAATTGCAACAATCAAGACATTATAGGTGGATGGATTTTCTACAAAAATTTCATCTTATCATCAGATATAAGAAGGGCACACACAATAAGGTTGCAGACATGTTATCAAGACCAATCATAAATGCATCTACTATACTTAAGCATAACTCAATAATGCATGAAAGTTACATTGAACAATATGATCAAGATGTAGATTTTAAATATGTATATGCAACTTTAAGTCATGGCAAGCAAGTAGAAGAATTGGATTATTATGTAAAGGACCAACTCTTATATCATTTGGGAAAGTTATGGATTCCACAAACTGAAAGAGTTAACATAATCCGAGAAGCACATACTTCTCTCATATCAGGTCATTTTGGTGTAAGTAAAACAGTTGCCAAATTGCAAAGGATCTTTTATTGGCCAAGAATGCATGAGACAGTTTCTAGATATATCAAAGGGTGTACTATGTGTGCTAAAAGCAAGCCCAATAATCATAAATTAGGCTTATACACTCCACTTCCAATTCCTTCTCGTCCTTGGGAAACTGTCTCGATGGATTTTGTTGGGGGATTGCCAAAATCTAGGAAAGGTCATGATTATTTGTATGTTGTTGTGGATAGGTTCAGTAAAATGTGTAGTTTGATGCCATGTAACAAGCAAGTTACAACTAAACAAACAACAAAGGTGTTCTTTCAGAATGTATGGGTTCATTTTGGGTTACCCACTTCTATTGTATCTGATCGAGATTCTCAATTTGTTGAGAAGTTTTGGTCAAGTTTATGGGAGTTTATGGACACCAGGTTGAAGAAGAGCACAACATTTCATCCACAAACAGATTGTCAGACAGAAGTGGTTAATAGGGTAGTGATCCAGTTGCTCAAAGGTTATTGCAGCAAGCATCCCAAGCTTTGGGATGAGCATTTGTGTTATGTGCATCATGCTTACAATCGTGCCAAGAACTCTTCTACTCAAAGATCTCCTTTTGAGACTTGTTTTGGTTTTATACCAAAGTCTCCCTTGGATTTTGTCTTTGGTAAAGACATAGTAGTTGATGGACACAATGATGTGGACAAAGCAACCAAGTTCATTGAAAAAATCCAGGAAATTCATCAGGCAGTACATGAACAGCTGGAAAGAAGTCAAGCCAAGTACAAGGCAAGACATGACAAGCATCGAGCTGAACATAGTTTTCAAGTTGGTGATCAAGTCTGGTTGTACATCAGCAAAGATAGAATGCAAGGGGAAGGTAAGAAGCTAAAACCAATAAGATATGGACCTTTCAAGATACTTGATAAAATTGGTGAAAATGCTTTTCGCCTTGATTTGCTAGCTTAATATGTAGATCTATTCAGTCGTTAATGCAGAAAGCTTGAGACTGTATGAACCCTCATTGATTGAAGATCTTGAAGAGAAAAGTCAGTTGCCTTCTATTGGGGATTTGTTGCCTGAGTATCTCAATGAGTTACAAGAGGACATAGTTCTAGACAGGAAGGTAAGAACTACACGTTAAGGGGATGTTGAGTACCTAAGAGTGGGACTCAAAGGTTCAAATCCAAGCAAAGCACGATGGATAGAAATTGGACAGGTGAAGGAGCAGTATCCTCACTTTCTCGAATGCTAAAAACCAACTTTTGGTGGTCCAAAATATTTTCAGTGGGAAGGCATGATCCAAAATGGATCTTAAACCCTCTAAAAAATTTTAGTATTCAAGCAAAAGCAGATGCTTATTGGAGGTTCAAATGCCGCTGCACAGGTGTCGTCGGATCAGGTTGATCAACGTCCAGATCAAATTAGTAGATCGCATCAGAGGAGGTCAGCGATATCGCATAGGTGGAGGTCAACGGGGCATATTGACACTAATCCTGAATGAGTTGCGACTACAATCCAGTGATATAACGTGGATCGTCAGATTGGTGCGCACATCAACGACAGAAACCATGTATATCACATCGCAGGTTTAAAAGGGAAGGACTTACCACGGGCCCAGAGACATAGTGATATGTGACTATGACTATCGCATCGCAATATATCAAAGGGGTGATTCCAAATGGACCGCGGGCTGCGCGAAGTACGATATGTCGATGGCACCAATTAGTGATCAGCGAATGAAATTGGTAAAGTGGGATCGAGACCACATACAAAGGGGCGAAGACCCATAGCCTATGCGACTTGCGATAACAATTCAGGTGGACCCGATAGGGTTATAGATGTGGCACTATAAAATTTGAAATCCGATATACAACATCTTGTCGGGTTTTTCTATGTTTTGGTGTATTTTCGTTATAAAATAAAAATACAAAGGGCCAATGCGACATGCAATAAATCCAGACCCGAAAGGGTTTATAGATGCGGCTTTATATATTTTGAGTTCCGATAATCATTTTTGTTGTCGGGATTTCTATGTATTTCTATGTATTTCTTTGTATTCCGAGAATATCATATATAGACCAAATATGTGTTATATTGGGGATTTGTGCAGAGGAAGACTGAACGGTCGGTTTCACTGTGCCCGCCGATCCTTCCATTTCTGAAAGGAGTTCTTGTGCCTTAAGAGTTTTGTCTTAACAAGACGTGTCCAATGCCGAAAGGGAGGTGAACAGACAGAAGAGGAAGACAGAGATCCCGAAGAGGGAAGGCAAACAAACAAGGCCAAGAGGCTTAAAAACCACTCTATGGTAGACAAATAGGGGAAGAAGGGAGCGGAAGAGAAAGCAGAAGACAGAGAGCAAGAGGAAGCAGTTGTGTACTTTTGCAGAATTGAGGATTTCAAGTAAATTCCTGTTGTTTTTGTCATTGTTGTGTTGACAATCAGTTTGAGCTCACACTTGTAATAATTTGCTCTTGAAGACATAATATAGAGGTCGACACTGAAAGCTGGACCAGGAGACGTAGCCAGGAAGTATGGTGAACTCCTTGATTATCTATTGTGTTGATGTGTTGAATTGTTATGTTTTCCAATTGTTAAATGTTTGTATTATTCGCAATATTTTTTATCCATTGCACTGAATAATATAGGCATTCTTGCACATGACTCTGTAATACCTTTTCTTCTTGATTTACTATCCATATCGGATCATTGAGGCATGCAAGCTCCAAGGTACCCGAAAGGAGTCTTTAGATCAACTTCCTAGATAATTAGTTGATGTCGATAGGAAGAGATCCATTGCAGGAGGGTCATAATGTTTCCCACATCAGTAATACGAGACAAAGGAACAAGATGGATGAAACAAAGAATCATAGGAGGATGTAAGGGTGCGAACTGCAAAAGTATTAAGCTCTTGAACATATCGGTGACATGACTTCGGAATATGGCAGCATTTTGGTACCAAGGGATCGAAGGTCATGCGAAGACAACAGGGATTGAATGGAATGAGGCAAAATGAAGAACCCAAATCCCGGAAGGCCAATGATGAAGTGAGGATATCCCAAACCCTGCGAGAAGCAACAAAAGTGTCAATGTTCAAAAGCAACAAGCTGTCATAGGTAACCAACAGGATATTTTGGAAATTTCCCCCACCATTACTGGCGAGTACCCCAATTATTTTTGAAACACAAGTTTGAAGGTGATAGCATATGCTTGCAATATAATTTTGTCCTTCAGACAAATGCAACCTAGTGAAATTTAAATGAGCCCTAGGGAGGAGAATCTCGAGTCTCATCATGGTGACGAGTCAAATGTTGTCAGGGTTTAACGAGTTCGACATAGGTAAAACTCGGAGTGTTTTTCATATTTAGAGAATTTGAAAAAGACACGGAAAATAAAACTCCAAATGGGCTCTATTATCACTCAATTTTTTTCCTTAGAAGTTATTAAAGAAGGAATAGTCTGAGGTAACCACAAACCTAATCTTTTAGACTCACGTTCTAGCCAACCTAAGTCCAAAGAGGGCTCTCTCTTTATTATTGAACTTTTTTTAAATAAGATTTCAAGCTAGTTCTTAATGTTCAGAATTGTTTGTTTTGATTGGGTGGTGGAATTAAAGACAAATGGGCAGAGCAAATATTTAGGCCATTGGGCTATGGATTCAATCAAGAAAGGCTTAACTAGATTTGATCTATCACTGAGGTAAGAGTCCAAAGGGCAGGCTAGCACAACGAGAGCATATATGCAAGTTCAAAATGGGTGGAAGTCCTAACCAGGGCCAAGGGAAATGAAGAATCCTTAACCGGGATTGGGATGAAGAAAGGAAGGATGGCCAGTAGCAAAGGGAAATGAAGAATCCTCAACTATGGGCCAAATGGGGGGTAAACTACGGAAGTAAGGGAGCAATTAAGAATCCCCAGACCAACTCAGTTTAGTAGAAAATGTAAATAAAGCAAACAGTTAAAACAGAGAGCACTTAAGCTAATTCTGATGATATCATTCCTTGTTTTCTTTTAAGATTGTATAAGAAACACATATGAATATTTCATAACATAAAGAGAATACAATATTTAAACATGAGAAAATGATACTTATTTTTTCCAATTGTGCACAAGAATCTAGTGAAATTTCCTCAGCTTTATTTCATTTCCAGTGAAACCAGTCCAGTCTTGAGTACAATAAATCCTTAGATCCAAAATAATATGTCTACAAAAATGTATTTTAATCCACGCTAATTACGTCAATTTGTGAAGTATTTATACAAAATTTGATACATAATATCTCATAACTATATGAGAATTATTCTAGGAAACAAAAAATATGTTCAACATGAAGATAGAGACAGATGAAGAACTGTTTTTTTGTTGTCCCTTTAATTGTGACTGTGCTGGCTGTTGTTGCTCGAATTTGGATCTTGTAGTTTGACTTGTAGTTATGTGTTGGAACTATTTTCATCTTTGACCTACTGATACTCTTTACCTATTCCGCGTTGATCATCTTTCACCTATTTTACTTGGTAGTTACATTTTACCTTATAGCTTTTACTATAGTAACTTATAGTAAATCAGTCAAACTGGTCCACCATTCATTATCAGGTAACTTCATTCTGATCATTTTCCTGTATATTTCATTGGCTTATGTATACTTCGCAAAATTTGGTTTGCTTGTGAATAATTGCTTGACTTCATGTTCTATATAGAACAGATTCTCAAGGCCATCATAAAGCACCCTTCCAGTGGGCAAAGATTTCACCCCTGAAGTACTAGCTTGGCTTTTGGCCAGCTTGTTTAACTTGTCAACATAATCTTCCTGGTTCATCAACTTATCATGGATTACCATAGGACTGGGGAGTCCTTTTTCTCTTAAGATGCCATGTTTTAGCATAAAGTTATCAATATCTGTTTGAATGCTTTGACATCTTTTCTCCAAAATAAGCATTAAGTTCCTTTTGGTGAGAACTATTTTTATTTCTATGATTGTTGTTGTTCTATCATCTATATCCAATTCATCTAGCTGATATCTATTTTTTATTGTTCAAAAAGGTTATCAACTAATTAGATTCTTCTGGTTTATCTCCTAATTCTTTCACTACCTTGTGGATTGCCTCTGTAGCCATCTTGACCAATCCTATTTGCTCAAAAATAATATGAATAGAAGGCCAAACATCATTGATGGAATCAATGATGTTGGCCCAAAGGATTTCTCTCATGTCTCCTAATGGTTCTTGAAGTGTTAAATCCTTCTCAAGGGATTTTATCCTTTCTGCCATCCTCAATTTCCTCTGAGTTTCTTCTTTTTGATGTACTTGTACAAGTTTACAATTGGTTTCTATACTTGACACATGTTCTCTGAGCTTCTTAAGCTCAGTGGCCTAGATACTCATTTCTTCCATGGCCTTGACCAATTCTGCAATTTTCTCTGTCGGTGTCTCTGTGCTAGTTGATGTACCTGTGCATGATGTAGTACCTATCACTGGCAATGTTGTTGTTGGAGGAATTGTTGGTGCCAAGTCAGCTACCAAGGTGGAGGGTACTGTTGTGGAAACTGTAGGTATTACAGTCTGAGGAGCGGTGGCCAACTCACTCTACTTGGATTGTATCAAATTATCCAATTCCTTCTCGGTTTCCTTCAACTGGTCATTTAACTTAAGGACTAGGTCCATAAGTTCTTCCTCCTTCTATGTCTCCAAAATTTCAGTTGTTTGAGGATGATGAAGAGGAGGAATCTTGAGTTTTCTTCAGTGCAGCTATATCATCGTTTTTCATCTTTATCATCTGCTCTGCTGCCTTAACATCCTTGGGGTCATGTCCTAGCTCTATGACCAAGTCCTCTAAGGACTTTATTCTGGTGTCCTTGGCCTGAGAAGAGGCCTTTTCTAATTGGAATTGGGCTAAGATGTTTTTCAGTGAATTCTGAAGTTGGTGAGCTGCCATGGCCTTGCTGGTTAGTGTGGAATAGACCATTTCGCCCGTTTGTCTATGCAACTCAATTTGGTCAATAGAATGTATATCTTTTGCTATGACCTCAAAATCTATCTTAAGATAATATGCCATTGATTTTGGTTACTGCATGGTTGGCTTGAGAAAGCTCATCTGCATTTTTCCTTCTTTTATATCAAAGGCTAACATTAGCCTTGTTTGGTTTGTTGGAGCCATCCTTAGATAATGTGCATAGCTTTGCACTTTCAACCTTTCATTCCTTGCCTTGATTTCCTTGTATTTTTCTTTGATGTCTTGGCTCTGTCCTGTGGGAACCCTGAAGGAGGATACTTCCATACTCTGTTGCCTTTCTAACATTTGAGTTTGAGAGGTGGAAGGTTCTTGTGTCCCTCCTGGAGGAGTGTTGTGTCTTCTTTCTATCCTCTCTACTCCTGAAACCCCTGTTGCCTCTTTAGTGTATTCTTGCTCTACATATGGATTTAACCTTTGCCTCTTAGCATAGGTTTGGGCAGCAGACCTACTGGAAGGAGTGGCCTCATCTCTATCTCTCTTAAGGTTCCTCTCCTCATTTAGAGGAGTCTGCAAAATAAGAGGATTTCTCATGATTTTTTCAGGTTGAGCGAGTCCTCTGAAATTTTAGTTTGTTCATATTCTTGTGGTTGTTCTAAAATCTCCGGTTTCTTTGACCACTCTGCTTTTTCTGAAGATTCTGGTTGTTCTGATGGTTCTACCTCTGCTGATGGACCTGCTTCCTCTGTCTACCCACTATGACCTTGTGCTTGTCTCTGAGACTGAGACTCTCTTGGAACCTGTAAAAAGGAATCCTCATTAATTCTTCTATCTAAGTCCATTAATACATTATCAACAACAACCTCTTTACTATCACGATTGATCAAAGTGCCTTCCACCCATTCGGATTGATTAGCGTATTGTTAAATTTAAGGGATCCTGTGATGGATGTAAGGAGATAGTTTATTATTTTGTATCCTATTACAAATGAAGCTGTAGCGGTCATAGGTCCATATGAAACTCTATTTGAGTTTCAATCTCTAGAGGATTTGATCTGCCTCCTTTCCTACTTCTCTATTGTTACAAATGAATGGACCTAGCTGATCCTTTATCCTGAGTTGGGCTTTCTTATTGGCTCTTACAAAGTGCACCTCATCTAAATTGATCATTTGTCTGTAGTACTCCAGAGAAAATAATTTCATGGGGAGGTACATTAGCAATTTGTAAGGTGGCAGTTCACATCCATAAATTCTAATTTCAGTATGGTTTTGGTACAAGTACCAATCCCCTACTTTTTATTGCTTTAACAACTGTAAGACCCTCTTAATGTCTGCACTAATTCTGGGTGGAGGGCTTCCCAGCAACATGGTTGCTACTGGATGTACAAAGAGGTCTATAAAGTCATTATAAGAGTACTGAGCATCAAATTAATGAATCAAAGAAGTCCAAAAGATCACAAATCTGGGGTTTCCTTTAGTATCTAGCTTTTGGAGGGCAATTAGAAATCTATTAGCTTAGTAATATAGGAATAAGTGATATAGAACTAAGGAATACTTAAATACTCTTTCATTTTCCAACCTCATGAATTGATCATGCATTCTATCAGCAATAAACTTTGCATAGTCAAATATGATGCCTGGTGGTTGGCCAGGAGAGTAGATTGACATGATGGATATTATGATCTCATCAACAAATTTGCTAGTGGTGCAGCCTCGTATACTGGAAATCATATCTATAATATCTCAACCAAGGCTGGAGAATATGGTCCATAGATAAGGAGGAGGGTCCTTTGGGATATACTTTTCTTCTCTGATAAAAGTTTGCAATAACTAGGCTAGTTTGTTTGAAGTAAGTGTAGGGTATTTTTTCAACATATCTCCAATGGAAAGAAGGGTTAGGTTTTGGCTTGGATGCAATTGGAGCATATGGTTAATGGATTCAACAGTGATGGTAAATAGAATAGACTAGTCAGGAGTACTTACTGCCCCTTGGATAGGATCATAGTTCATGTGGCAGTAATGTACAATCTCTAGGAACACATGCACTCTGGGGAACTGGTACTTAGGAAAACCTGATTCCCAAAGTCCAATGGAGTCGGCTTGGTTTAGGTACTGGTCTCTATATTTGAAAAAGAGTTTTAAAGTGGATTTTGAGACAGATGTATCCTTAATCTGGAAATCCTTATTTGCAAGGGGAAGGTGGTCTAAATCCCTATGAGGAGTTGTAATGGGCATGACATTCAATGCAATCGGGGCTTCCATCCTTGGTTCTTATGGATTCAAGGACGGGGCAAAGGGTTTCGGGGAAATTGGGAATAATTGGTCTATTTCAGAGTATTCTAGGACCACCAGGTGGCTTAATTTACCAAATTACTTACTATTTAAAGAAATTTAGCTTAGTTTGGCAAGAAATCAAGGTTTCTCAGTTGGAATGGGGTAAATACCTGGTGTTGGCTATTTGAATGGAGTAATGGTGTTGGTGCACTGTGTTGGGTTGTGTTATATTCTTTCCACGGCTATCCCACGTAGTTAACCGGGGGGTTAGAGGGGGGGTGGAGCCCCCCTTCATTGCCCTGATTGTGTAGCGGGGGGGGTCGAGGGGGTTTGAGGCGTACTCGTAACCCCACTTTAATTTTGGTTTTGGACCCTATGTTAGGATGGGTGGACCCACCTATGGTTTTGTGCATGATTTTCGCACATGTTTTTGGATGCGATGGTTTTCGGTCCATGGTATTGGATGCTTCGGCATGTATAAATATGTATTATAACATTGAAAAGAATATAACGAAAAATCAAGCTGGTAGTCCCGATTTCGGGATCCAGGGGAAAATATCTGTGTATATGTGCTTTATGTGTTATGCTCTCGCATTGTTTATTTTCTATGTTTTAGAATTCGTACGCAGGTAATTTCTGTATGGGGTTAAAACTAACATTTGGTATTAGAGTAATTTTGGCTTTAAGGGCACACCTTTGTTGCTAAGGGGTTTTGCTCAGGCCTGTGGTAGACCCTGTTCAGTGGGAGATCTGCGAGATCGATTCTAGTGGTGAAAGAAGATGGCGAGCGGTGGAAAGATAAAGATCAAGAAATTTAATGGTCAGAGTTTTGAGTTGTGGAAACTCAATATGGAGGATCTGTTGGTGGATAAAGATCAGTGGATCACAGTAGATCCAGGTACTAAACCAATGGGAGTGTCTGATGAAGAATGGAAGAAGTTGGATCGGAAGGCAAAGAGCACAATGCGGTTGTGCATCTCAGATTGAGTATTGCCGAATGTATCAGGGGCAGCTATGGCAAAGGCTTTGTGGGACTAGTTAGGGACTTTGTACCAATCTAATTCTTTGGTGAATAAACTGTTCCTGCAGAAAAAGATGTATAACTTGAAGATGAAAGATGGAGACTCAGTGACAGAGCATCTGAACGCATCTAATACTGTGGTAAGTTAGTTAGCATCTGTTGATATTAAAATTTCAGCTGAAGATAAGTGCATTAGTTTGTTGTGTTCTCTACCAGATTCATGGGATAGTCTGGCTATTGCAATAGGTAGCAATGCAACTACCTTGCAATTTGATGAAATAGTCTCATCCTTGCTGATGGAGGAGATGAGATGAAAAAATATGGACACCAAAAATGGTGATGCATTGTCTGTATGAGGACGTCCCATAACATAAACAAAAATAAGTCATCAAGTGGGAGATCTAAATCTAGAGGGAGATCTAGATCTCCAGGAAAACCTATAAAGGTGGTGTGTTGGAAATGTGGAAAGGAAGGGCACTACAAAAGGGACTGTAAATCTAAAGCTCCTGATAAAGGAAATGGATCTGATGATGCTCCTCCTACAGAGGCGAAAACCACCTCAGATGAAGGGGGGATGTGTACTTTCCTTTTTCAAGTACACATGTAGATCATGAGGCATGGTTGATTGACTCAGGTGCATCCTTTCACTTCACTCTCCATAGAGAGTGGTTCTACTAGTATGAGAAATACGATGGTGGTGATGCCTTCTTAGGGGATGATAGGAAGGCTAGAATCATTGGTCATAGAAAAGTAAAGTTGAAGTTGCAAGGTGGAAGGGTTAGAACACTTCCGGGTGTTCTGCATATTCCTACCTTGGCCAAAAATCTTATTTTTGTAAGCAAGTTGGATGATGCAGGTGTAAAAACAGTGTTCGAGAAGGATACCTGCAAAATGGTTTGGGGAGCACTAGTATTGATGCGGGGAGTTCGAATTGGAACTCTGTACAAGCTACAAGTTATCATTGTTATTGATGGGTGCAACAGTTCTATGGTTCCTGAAAGTGGAGCAGAAAATCTAGTGGTCTCTGGAGAGAAGACCATGTTGTGGCATCAAAGGCTTGAACATATTGGAGAGAACGGTCTTCAAATACTTCATGGTAAAGGTATGGTAGAAGGTATGAGTAACATCTCTTTGGATTTTGATTTCTGTGAAATTTTTTTATATGGGAAGCAGAATCGGGTGAGTTTCCCCTCTGGTAGTAAGAGGGAAAAACAGATATTAGAACTTGTGCACAGTGATATGTTTGGACCTGTGAAGGTTCCATCACTAGGTAAATATGTGTACTATGTATCATTTATAGATGACTTCTCAAAGAATACATGGATATATTTCCTTAAGAAGAAATCTGAAGCCTTTGACAGGTTTAAAGAATTTAAGGCTCTCGTGGAAAATCAAACAGAGAAGAAGATAAAGGACAGATAATGGTGGAGAGTTTTGCAGCAAGGAATTTGAATAATTCTATAAGAAGTGTGGTATAGCATGAAAAACACTACTCCATATACACCTCAGCAAAATGGAGTTGTAGAAAGAATGAATAAGACGTTGATGGAAAGGGAAAGAAGCATGCTCAGTGGTGTCGGGTTAGGACGGGAATTCTAGGTAGAGGCGGTGGATACTGCATGTTACCTTGTCAATAGGTCACCTTCATCAGAGTTGGAGGATAAGACTCCACAAGAGGTATGGACTGGTAAGAAACCCTCTCTTTCACATATGAGGGTATTTGGATGTGATGCATATGTACATGTTCCAAAGGAGAAACGAACCAAGTTGGGTAGTAAATCTGAAAAGTGCAACTTTATTGGGTATAAGGATGGTTTAAAAGGTTATAAGCTTTGGAACCCAGTAACAAGGAAGGTTGTGTACAGTCGAGATGTGGTGTTCAGAGAGGTGAAACGATATAATCACCGAACCCCAACAATTTGAACAATCGATAGAAAACCAGCTCAAAAAAGATAGAAAAGATAGATCAACGCCTTAGAATTCAGCCTCTTCGAGGGGGCAACCTCCTTTACATTACATAAATGAACAATTCTTCGATCATTCAAATGACAAAACCTCCTTTCTATATATAGGAGTCTAAGGAGTCACAATATAACCCAGCCGACCTAACAATAATAATATGAGGCCACAATAGTAACATTAGTGGGCTTATATGGGGTACAATAGTAACAATATGGGCACTATGTGGGTACATCAATATAATAAGTGGGTTGTACTAATAACAATAAGGGGTTACATTAGTAGTATAGGGGCCTAACATGCACTCTGCAACTCCATTCTGCTATGGATTATAGGGAGCTGTCCATTCTCTTTTGATGCCCTCCTTTGCACAGAAATCTATGAAGTCTTTGTCCGTATATTCTCCACCATTATCTGAATGCAATACCTTTATCTTTTTCCCTGTCATGTTCCCAATGAGAGCCTTAAACTCTCGGAACCGATCGAAGACCTCATCCTTGGTCTTTAAGAAATAGATCCAGGTTTTTCTAGAGTGATCATGACGAAGTGTTCGCCACCACTAAGAGCTCTTGTCGACATTGGACCACAGATATCTAAGTGTATCAATCCCAATATGCCTTGTACTCTGTTTTTACTCCTGGGAAAAGCTACTTTGGTGCACTTCCCTAGTACGCATCCTCTGTGTATATCATCATGCTCAGTACTAAGGATTGGAACTCTTGTCACATTATCTCTAAGCATCCTCAGTGCTTCGTGGTGTAAGTGTCCCATTCGCCTGTGCCATAGCTCATTCAGTTCCTTTTCACGATTAAGATTACTGCCTATCAGTGTCATTGGAGACTCAAGCTGCAATCTATACAGTTTGTTGCTTCAAGCTCCAATTTGTCTCTTCTTCTTCTAGCTTGGATGTTTGACTTATACTTTCCTTCCAATGAAGTATACATCGTATCCCTTGTCCTGTAATTGGGACACCGAAATCAAATTCATTCCTAACCTGGGCACACGCAGAACATTAGTGACTCGGATGTTGGTTCCTGCTTCTGTTTGAAATGCTATGGTGCCTCTCCCTACTGGAGTACAATTTGTTTTGTTTCCCATAGTAATCTGGAACTCCATTTGTTCTTCTTGACAACTCGAGAAATATTCTTGTACTCCAGTCATATGAGTTGAAGCCCCGCTATCAATGTACCAAATATCTGCTGATGCTGAATTTGACAAACATGCGAATTCTTCTTCTAATCTAGAAGATAATCTGGAGACATTTTGATTTTCCATCCTTAGTGCTATCAATCTCAACTTCTGCAGAAAAGACTACGTGTTTACATGAATACTGCTCTGTGCTGAAGCTTCTACGCTAATCCCTCTGTTACTGGCAATTTCAACCTAGAAACCTTCCTCTCTGTCGACTCACTTAAAGAGGGATTTTCTTATGAAAAATTTGCCCCTCCAGGATTGGCCTACGCAATTCCTCTAGGGTTTCGATTTTCTGCCTATGCAGTAATTTCGAACTCTCTTCTTCTCTCCAATGCTTGGCTCTTCCGGTCTGCACTTATCTCAGCTCTGTTACCATGTGAAAGTTTCAAAATAGAAATCTAACTGCAGTGACTGATATTATTTCTTCTACTTATTAATTCAAAAATAAGTTATTCACAGTGTTTCTACGGCAAATATCGAAATAAATTCTATTGCCGCCTATGCAATTAAAATACTGTGGACAGTAAATGCAAAGAAAAATTCTAGCACAAGGATAATCACAACGACAGTTATTTTTGGACTATCATCCCCGGAAAAACCCAGTGTGGGAAAACTGGTGCAACAGATGAGGGTTTCTTTTTTAATCTTCAACAAAAATGTCATGTACAAGATGAAACTAGCAGAATAGAAAAGATATCTCTGTGAGAATTTTACAGACAACTTTCTCACACTCCTTAGCAAGATTCTGATATGGGAGAGGACATGCTACCCCGTTTATCACTCACTGCGTTAGCTTCTGCATAGGGACTACGCAGTCCCAACGTCTCAGCTTTTGCGTTGTCCCTCTGCGTCACAACTTCTGCGCTGTCTCTTCTCTGCTCTGCTTCTTCTGCTCCTGCCTCTCAACTGCGGCTGATACCCTCTCTTCTCCTCACCTGCAACTCTCCCTCTGAATCGATTTCCACTTGCCAAACTTCGATCAGTGAGGAAATCGATTTTACTTGGGTAACTGAGTATCTGCCTGGTGTCTTCCAAATGCCCATCCTAGTCCTTATAATCCTCCAGTTGAGTATTCAATGACACAAATTAGATTCTAATCAATGGCTCAGATCATATTGACTTGATCCTTGTCTTCTTCTAGAAGTTTCACCCATAGTTAGATTAATACCTTTTAATTATTTTAATTTCCTAAGTTTAGACTTAGGCACTCATTAAAAATAATTAATTATTTTAATGAAACTGTCTATGGGTGGAATTTTAATCAAAACGATTTCTGGGTATTGTGGAATACACGTGTCTAAGCCTCCCTGCAAAATTTGAGACTTAGAGTACATCCAATGCTACCAGAAATCAATAGTATACATTAATCAACTGAGGTGTTTTGAGGTGCATGGGTGAGATACTCGTGTATAGCTTGAAGAAGGCCCTTTAAGGGCTGAAGCAGGCACCGTATGTATAGTGAACAAGAATTGACGAGTTCATGTTGAATTTGGGCTTCTCCAAGATTGTTATAGATCCTAATCTTTGTTTATTTATTTGATAGATTGGATCCACTTGTCTTGGTCTTGTATGTAGATGACTTGATAGTTACAAACTTACAAGTAGTTTTGAGAAGTTCATTTCAAGGTGCATTATAGAGATGCATTGCAAATTTGACATGAAGGACATTGGCCTTATGCAATTTTTTTTTGGGTCTAGAGGTTTGGCAGGGAATATGTGAGGTCTTGGATAGGGGAAGTACACAATAGATATTCTAAAGAGATTCCAGATGTTAGATTGTAAACCCTTGGCCACTCCTATGGTGTAACAACCCCTAGTCAATTTTCTATGTAAATAAAATAAGACCAATGTCATGAGACATGTATTCCAAGGCTATGGAAATTGGAAAAGACATTAACAAAGTCAAAGAGACAATAATTGGCATTTAATTATGAAAATAAAGGAAAATAGGATAAAAGGAAGGTGAAGAAACACAGATTTGCATGCAAAGGAAATTAGAGCAAAAATGAAGTAAAATGAAGAAAATAGAGGCCTCAATGATAAAAATGCTTCAAAGAAACAATTTACAACTTTTGTCAATTCAATTTTGGACTCTTCCATTTCATTCTCTCATTCTCTCATACTCTTGCACTCTTAGAGAAATCTTGGAACATTCTTGGAGCACTTGGTCCTTCACTTGGATTGGAGAAAGAAGGCAAAAGAAAGAATGAAAGTGCAAGGGAACAGTTGGATTGCTTTGCAAGTAACAAATTGCATGTGTGATTTCCTTGCTAATTTTTCGATGCATGGCATATGCATGTGGTTCCTTGGTTATGTGCTCTGATTGGCATGGAGATTTGCTTGGATTGATAGTTGTTTTAGCCTTGCCTTGCCATTTTTTGGATAACCATGGCGTTGTGGGTTTTCCACTTGTTTCTGTGATTGGTGCTCAGGTTCCCAATGGCTGTGGGTTGGAACAAACGCTTTGGAAGCCCTAGAATAACTTGGGTTGAGTTACTAGTTCCTGGAGCCGTAGGTTGGGACAAACGCTTTGGAGCCCTTGGTGGGTTGAATTACTAGTTCCTGGAGCCGCATTTGGAACAAACGCTCTGGAGCCCTGGAATGTTGTGGGTTGAGTTACTAGTTCCTTGAGCCGTGGACAACTCGGGTAGAGACTGATCTGGTTGATGTTAGTGATTTTCAGACGGTAGAGGTGGAATCATTGTGGTTGAAGGTTAAAGTGGTTTGGCCTCTGGAAGCCCTGGTTTGATTTTGTCTTGGTTTATTCCATGAGATCCCAAATTCATGTTTGGAATATGGCGCGGGGGTGATTGGCTGAAAGAGAGATTTGGTTAAGCACAATCAATGGTCGGGTGGTACGTGGAAGTCCCTGACTTGGTTGGCATTTTCATATGTTAATATGAGATTTCCTGTTGTGATGGTGATGTTATGATTGATTTGCCATGGTTTCTATGCTAGTTCTTTGCTGGTTATATGATGTATTCTATCTATGGCTCTTGACATGTTTTGATAAGTTATTGAATGGTTGATGAATGCATGGACTAACAAGTGTTATTGCAGCGAGTTATTCTTGGTGATTCTCAGATGTGCATTCATGGCTTGTAGCTTACATGTTTGACAAAATGTCTAGTGTGTTCTAGGTAGTCTAGGTCAAGTTTTTGATTCAAGTTTGAATGTTTAGCATTGCTATCATGTTAAATATGATTATGGAAAGTTACAAGAAGTTCTGGGCAGTGGTTTGGAGGCTAGCCTAGAAAAGTGGCTCAGATTTTGGGACCGTTGGCACAAAATAGAGGAATTTAGGCCATAACCGCATGGAAGCAGGCCTATGCATGCGGTTGGAGGCCTATACCTTATTCTTGCCTTGTTGTGCATGCGGTTGGGGTGTTAGGTTTGTGAAAAAGGGTTCCAACTTAGGGATTGATCACTTGGGGTGGTTGTTCAGTCCCTGAGTGATTTGTAGTCCCTATAGGATGCCAGTAAGTGTTCACTTTGTAGGCCCCACTTCCTTAACTGGAAGTTTGGAACATGGGAGGTCGGGTCATGTCATAGTAGCACTCAGCTTCACATTTATCCGAAGAGCTTGTAAAAGCGGGTAAATGTGGGAGGGGTGTTTACATATGGTTCCAACTATAAAGTTACATCTTGATTTAGGTTTAGATTTGGTAGATTCTTTTGTGTATAGGCAGTTGATTGGTTCCTTTATTTATCTAGTGAATATTGGGCCTTGTATATGTTTTGCAATAAATACATTGAGCTGGTTCATGGTTGAACCTAGGCTGATTCATTGGATTACTGCAAAACATGTGCTTTGTTACTTGAAGGGAGTAGTTCATCATGGATTGAGGTATGTGGGAGATGGTGAGTTGATTCTTGGTGATTTTGTTGATTTTGACTGGGCAAGAGATGCAGTTGCTAGGAAGATTGCTTTGGGGTTGGGTATGATGTCCTGGTTCAGTAGGATGCAGGCAGCTGTAGCACTGAGTTCAGCAGAGGCAGAAATATGGCAGTGAGGTTTTGGTAGTTGTGAGGCCCATATGGTTCTACAAGTTGA
Organism: Pinus taeda; assembly: GCA_000404065.3. NCBI lineage: Eukaryota > Viridiplantae > Streptophyta > Pinopsida > Pinales > Pinaceae > Pinus > Pinus taeda. The sequence goes on along the minus strand of APFE030314026.1, from coordinate 123,904 downwards.
CAGCAGAGATGACTGATCAAATGTTGGAGCCTTTAATTGTTTATTATGCCAATTAGAGTTGCATTAAAGTCTCTAAGAATACAGATTTTGAAGATCACTCCAAGCACATAGATATCTTGTACTTTTCTCTCGTGGACAGAATTCACAAGGGAGCAGTGGTTCTCAAGCATGTTTCTTCAGATATGTAGGTGGCAAATATTTTAACTGAACCTCCAGCAAAGGGGAAGTTTGAGATGTTGAGGGAGAGACTGGCCTTGGTGGAGAACGTTTTCCTCGCAGATAGGGAGTGTCAGTGTGTAATTGTTGTTCAGAAATATTTCCCTTCAGCATGGCAGTAGACGACGGATTCTCCTTTAGGTTGACAAGCAGCAAAGCCGTACAGTAGTGATGATGATGTGGTTGACGGTGCAGTAGCATTGAGGAGGTGCAATGCTGATTATGTAGACAGCAGAGTGGTAGAGGACACATGCATGATGCAACCTTAGAGAGATTGTGATTTAGTGTTTCTTTTCTATTTTTAGAACTGTTTTTCAGATTTTGAATCACTCTTTCAAGGTTAGATCAGGCATATGGCAGAGTTTCCTTTTCACTTTAGTTAAATGCTGTTAGAAAAAAGACATGGCTGATAAGTTTCCAGAATTAGGTAGCACGCAGCTTCCTAGCAGTTGGGGTGCTCTATCCTGGACAACTTACCATGCAGGCTTGGGTGCACTGTTCAAGGCAGAATTAGGGTTGCTTTTCTAATCTTAGATGCACCACAGAGTTGGTCTATATTCCTTGTAGAGCTTTTCTTCTTACTCTACAAAAATGAGATGTCTCTCCTCTCTTACATAATCAGTTTTGGTGTTTGCTAGCCATTAGCAAGTGAGTTGTGTAATTTTCTGGTTATGAGTTAATGAGACAGGAGTGATTGATTACTGCAATTCTTAGCTTGCTGTTTAGATTTTCAGTTATCTATATGTTTGTATATCTAGCATTCTTATTTGCAGTTTTGAGAGATTTTTAGTTTTAAAAGCTCCCTAGGGTTTGTAGGAGTGCAGGTCTATTTACCATAGATTGAAAAATTAACAGTTCTCATGTCTTAGGTCATGGACATGGACAAAAAGATTGGAATGGATATGGCAGATGTTGGAGTTTGCTCATGGATTCCAACATCATTATCTTTAGTTTTCTGATCAGCTATGATGATGTTTCACCTGGCACTGATAAACATATGTTTTACCAGAGATATTTGATATTTTAAATGTCATGATAATATTTTTATTGGTCAGACTAATCTCACATGACAGGTGCACCCTGTTGGAGTACGTAAATTAAAATAGGGCTGCACACCTTGTATGTTCTTCTCAATAAGTTGATCTCCAGTTTGGCACACTTCATGACCTGTTTGATCTAATAGTAGGATCTGTTAAGATTCAAGTTAATTGTTGGAAATCTGAAAACTCTTTTTTGACTAGACAAGAGCGGCCATATATTATGCCTAATAACTTGGATTATATCTGATCTTCAAATTCCATTTAAATCTGCTTATTAGATTTACTAACATTGATCTGTCTTTATGAAAGAGTAATGGTAAGACTTCCAGTTTTTTGGTTTGAGCAGTGAAATCATTTGAGCCTATTAGGAATCAGGATGACAGATCAAACCTGTTGTCTTTCTCTCTTCAAGATTAATATATGGTTGAGTGCAAAGTGCTTGGGAAGGAGTGATACTGCTTTTTACACATTCAGACTCCATAGTCTGCTAAGTTCTTATTTAGGCTCTTCGCCAATGGAAATAATTTCGAAAAATATCTTCAATGAGATTATAAACTGCAATTACTCTGTATGTTTTATGCTATGCCTCATTTCAAACATCAAGAGTACATGGAATTTAGTCATCTTTTATACTCTTCAGTCTTTGTTGGCAATAACATAAATGACAAGCTTGTAGTTTTCCTGAACATGTAGATCTGGTAGTTTTCCTGGACATGTCGATCTTTCTTGATTCTTGATCAAGATATATTTCACGTTTTATTAATCACCAGCCCAGCCCCTGAACATATATGAAGTTTTGTCATTGCAGAGGATCTCATTTGGAATTGAAGTCTTTGTTTTCCATATGTAGGCTGCTTGGAGTTTAATACCATTCTCTTTATTATCTTGACACCATTTTGGCAGGTGGTTTGGTTTAACTCCCAGGGATTATACATTTCTTTGGCTGGTGTTTGGTTTTTTTGTAGTGAAGGCTGTAACTTATGGGACATTATTTAAGTCAACTGCAGCAGAATGTACTTGTTTTATTTTATTTGTGCAGTCTTCTTGAATGAAATGTTGAACAGTATCCTCCGGCCATTGTTGGGCTACAGATGATGATTGACATTGTGATTTTTGTGGTATAACCCAGTGAGAATCAGAGAAGCTTCTTGTTGTGAGACAACTACAGTTTTAACAGTGACTGCTGTTCCTAGTTTTACTAGAAAAGCTCAAGCACCTGCTGTGAAGGCTCATTCTTCATTGTCAATTATTGAAGATGTACAATACAACGCTGAGGCTATTAGCCAGCAGACAAAGGTCAGAGTCGTCATGCTTGCTAACGCGCTGTGAACTTTCTAATTGATGAAGTTGAATGACTCTAGGAATCCCTGTTTTGGTCTAGTCAATAATCTATTCTCATTTCATTTAGCAATTTTCTACCGCAAAGCAGTCACATTTCTTTAGGATTTGCAGTTTGCAAGTGGGAAGTGGAAGACAAAAAAATGAATCCAACAATTTCTCATGGAGTTTTGCTAGTTTCATGTTTGCCAGTTATTGCATGCAAATAGTTTTGCTGGTTCATTGCTTGACATTTTGTTTGGGCCTTTTCAGCCTAGCATGGAGGTAACCATAGCAACAGAAACATTATTGCAGAGTGAGATGGCTGGAATAGAAGCTGCAGCAGCAGAAGCTGTGGCTTTAGCAAAGGCAGCTGTGAAGGCTGCCAGAGAGGTGGTTGCTTTATCAGAAGGCCAAACAACGTTAGAAAGTGAGTACTTGAAGGACATTCCTTCTGAGGCTGACTTATTAAGGATTGAAAGGGCTAGACTCACTGAAATGGAACGGTTAGAAGATATGAACTTCTCAAATAGAGTTCAATTGTTTGAAATTCACTCAGAAGAGGAATGTGAATCTCAATCTCCAAGCTCCTCCAGTTCTACACCTGCACTTGGAAGGGAGTGTAATATCTCTGAACAAAATGCAGCCAACTCCTCTGTATCCCCTTGGCAGAAGACATATAATATAAAGGCAAGATCTAGTCGACAAATGGAAAGAAGAGCTAGGAGAGTAAGGGCAGCAGAGAAAGCTGCAACTGTGGCTTCTACTATTTCGCCTACCCGTTCAAGTCGGAAGGTAAAAAAGGCTGTTGCATCTAATCGTTATGCTTCTGATTCAATCCGCCTGTTGCGAGACCCGAGCAGTTCAAAACTTTTAACTGCAAGTGAGGAAGTAGAGCTTTCACGAGGAATACAGGTATTTGTTTCAGAAATTTCTTGATTGTCTTTCTTAATTGAGTAATGCTATCATGTGGTGTTTTTCACCTGTGTATTCGAGCACTTAGGTCTGCAAACATTTATGAGAAGTTCTCTCTTTGTTTGTAGGACCTTATCAAGTTAGATAAAATCAGGGCAAAGTATAAAGAGAAAACTGGAAAAGAGCCAACTCTAGCTCAATGGGCAGAAGTTATTAGCATTGACCAGACGACTTTGAAAAGGCGGTTACAGGTGGGATGGGATTCATTTGATAAAATCATCAATTGCAACATTCGGCTGGTTATATCTGTTGCAAAAAATTATCAAAACCGAGGATTGAGCCTACAAGACCTTATTCAGGTTTGCTTTTAAGTTTATAACACTAATGACTGTACAGTTCTACAACAACATCAGATAAAATGTGTGAACTCTTCTTTGTAATCCTTTACAACTCTGGTTTTTCCATATAAATAATAATCGGAAACAAGCAGAAATTTAGAAATCTAAATTGAACAGGTCCTTTTGATTGCAGGCAGGAAGCATGGGTCTCATGCGGAGTGCTGAGAAGTTTGATCATTCACGTGGATTCAAGTTTTCTACATATGCTTACTGGTGGATTAGACAGTCTATTTCAAAGGCACTTACAGAGCAGTCAAGGACAATCCGGTTACCTGTAAGTGTTATTGATCTCTTTTATAATTTCTATTGGGAATCCTTGATGATTACCTGCACAGATCACGCAGTGATCCATCATGAATGTTTATGATCACAGTTAATACCAATGTTGCGAACATCGACATCGGGATAAAATCGGCAAGGGTCTGAAAAACCAAAAAATCGTAAAAATCAGGAAAATATTAGTAAAAAATTGGCAAACATTGGTAAAATTAAGATACCATAAAAATCTATGTTGCATGAGTTTCCGGAATGTGGGAATGTTGGGAACTTGGGTACAGGTGTCGGGAACTGTTAGAGGTTTCCCCAAAATTTACAGGAAACGGCTAATTGGGAGCGGTAATATTATATTATAAAAAATAAATAAAATATATATATATATTTTTTTTTATATATAATCTATATAAATAATCAAAAATTAATATTGAATCAAAATATTGAAATATTAAAATCAATTTAAATATATAAATAATAAATATATAATTCTCTTCTTATATATAAATATATTCTTTGGGTGTCTCTCTCCTTGAGTCTCTCCCTTTTATATATATATATAAAAATATTAAAATGTCAAGTTCATTATGGCACATGACGAGTCTTTGAAACAATCTGGATACAAAGGAACAATTTTACATATGTTTCTCTAGTTATTCTTAAGAGAAAAAGTAAAGCAACTCTAATGTTTAAGCATTGACTGCCACATTCAATATGCACACACAATCTTTTGCGATATATATACATAAACAACAAAAGAAATACTCAGCAGCGTAACATCCCAGATATCGCCCTTACATCGAGTTGCCACACACTTCCTTAACCCATCAAGGGATTGCTCCAGTTTCTCAATTAAGAATATCGGTGTAAAGGATGTCTTCGGCCTTTCTTCCTGCGAAGGTTTCAGCTTAGGCTCATGTTTTGTGGGCAGTTCAGCATATTTCTCTACAGGCTTTGTATTCCCCAACCCCAGCGAATGCCGAAACTCCAAAAAAAACAGTCTTCAAAGCTCCCAAAACTTTCCCAAGCTCCCATTTGAGCTCCCGCTGAAAAGGGAACGTTCCCATATAGTTCTAAAGCTCTCGGGAGTGCAGGAACCATTGGAACGGATTTCCCAACTCTTGGGAGCGGTTCCCGTGTAACAGAGATAAAAATATTTTTAAAAATCGGCAAACATCAGCTAGGCCAAAAAATTGTGATTTCGAGATAAAATCGGGATGTTATCGAGATGTTCGCAACACTGGATAATACCTTAACAAATCTATTAAGCTATTGTTTTCAAAGTAACCAAAATATGTTGAATCTCAAGTTCAACCATTAGTGATTACATTTGCCAGATTCGGCAAATTTAATTGCAAGGAATTTGTTTCATGCAAAATTCTAGTATAAGAGAATTATCATCTGATATTTACCAGCATAGATCCATCTAAACTCTGGAACTGTTAAACTCTAAGAGGGATCAAAAGAAATTGAGATCCTTTGTATTACAGGTGCGTGTGAGTATTAAAATTTTATTGCTTGCTATTCCTTTGTGAAATTTTCTTTTTTACAATCAGTTTTTTGATTTATAAGCACATACCTTACACATATCATCCATTCAGGGCTTCTATTTTCCATTTTTTATCCATTTTTATTGAAGTTATTATATTGGGTCAACTTATGCCATGTGCGAAGTCAGTGTTAAGCATGGATGTTATACATCTTCCTCATACTGGGTTGTAGAATGCACCTCGCTTCTCAGTGCGAAAATTTAATTATTTATATTAAAATCTTTTTTTTGGTTGGTTTGACCCACAGGGATTTGAACTTTGAATCTCATTGTTTACAACTTTACATAATACTTCATAGTATGGCAATTGCCAATTGAGCTGGCCCCCATGGGCTATATTAGAATCTTGAAATAAAGGTTAACTAAAATTTTAATACCCTCTTAATTCTGAATTTAATGGCCACGACTCTGAAATGCAATGCATACGCTTAATTCTCTTTGCTGAACTTAATGATGAAATTTCTTATATGTTTTTGCACTGTGGAATTTTTCCTGAATTTCATTTTGTTGGATTGAACATGGGCACGAACCACCTGACATAGGTTAAGAGTCATAGCACAAGATGAATAACCATAAATTACATGTCCCACCTCATGAATAATTTTTCCTGAATTTCATTTTGTTGGATTGAACATGGGCATGAACCACCTGACATAGGTTAAGAGTCATAGCACAAGATGAATAACCATAAATTACATGTCCCACCTCATGAATAATTATGCAGGTGCACATTGTTGAGTCAATGAATCGAATAAGAGCGTCACGGAGGCTGTTGTACCAGGAGCATAGAAGAGATCCTACAAAAGAAGAAGTTGCGGAGGTAGCAGGAATGACCCTGTCAAGACTGAGACATGTGACTAGGTGTTCAAGAAGTCCGATATCCCTTGATAGACCCGTTCGGAAAGACATGGATGAGAAGTTCTCGGTAGGAAAGCTTGATATCTTGTTACTAGTCAAACACTCCAATTCGAGTTCTAATTATAATTTCTATAATAGGACACATTGCTTGGTGATAATATTCTGTAAATGATCGTAGTTATTATTATGTTCAGGATATTGTTGCAGATACAGATTCTGAGAGTACTGAGACAATTGCTAACAAGGAGCTATTTAAGAAAGACCTTGATAAAGTTCTAGACACTCTTACAGAAAAGGAGAAACAAATGGTGAGATTACGCTATGGGCTGGATGATGGCAGAATGAAATCTCTTCATGAGGTTGGAGACCACTTCTCTCTCAGCAGAGAGAGGGTCAGACAGATAGAAGTAAAAGCCTTGAGCAAACTACGACAGAATCACAGAACCCAAAATTTAAAGCATTATATAGACATCTAAATGACGAATATAAACATCAGAAGACCTGCTTGCTACAGCAATCAGCTAGCTTAATACTGCAAAAAATGCGTAGCGCTCTGGTAAATTTGCTTTGGAGAAAAAAAATCATTTGCAGTGGAAATTACTTGTGGGTAGAAAGTTGGAATACTTCTTTTGTTCTCTCCATTGAATGTCTGATTGTAAAATTAATTTTATTGCAAGTCCGTGAGCTAAATGTATGAATTTACCTTTGTGCTTGAGAGCTAAGTTGAAACGATTCAATATCAATTGTTCTCATTTTTAATTTAATTTATATAGCTACTTCTTAACTTTCAAATTAGAATAACGTATGATCGTATATTACTTGGTTCCTATTGAGGACGAAAATTGTTATATTGTCATATGACCAATGCCAATGTCCTATAATGTGAAACAGAGTTTATATGATGTTTCTGAAACTATTATTCAGGCAGCTGTTTCCTTTCTTTTCGTTTTCAATTTTAAATAACTTCCATTATTATGAAAAAAATATTCAATATATACATGGATGAACCTAGGGTCAAAAGAGGACGAGGGTAAGTGTTTGCTCAAGCTTCTATATTGAATCTAGATGTCATATGTCCTGTTAGAATTTATTCAGTGTGTGCTTTCTAGTGTCTTAGGCTGCAAATTTCAACCCTTTGGGTGGTTAGCATTGTATGGATCATACCCAGCCACTTATTGTAGTTCCTTCTGCAGGTGGAAAGGACAACGGCACAGAAGAGAGCCCAAAATTTTGTCCCGAAAGTCTACAGTGAAGTGAGTCTGAACCAGAGATGATTATTTTTTGATATTATTGAAAACAAATGTGCCTTTGAAAATATTAATCAGCATGCCTTGCTCATGTATGTTATAGGTAAGATTGCCTCAAAGAGTATGATATGGATCTAGGTGCTGGATGAATTGAAACCTTGTGGATGGCATGTGTATGCCATTAGCAATTGAGCAAAGATTTCTTTTGCTTGCAATTCTATGATCTGGTTCACTTCAATCAACTTGGTGAGCCATGGGCCATGAGCTTGTGTAACACGTTTGTGGTGTTCTCCCAGTGGTCTCAAGTTCTCTCAACCAGTAAAGCAATGGAGTTGTTATTCTGTTTGGGTTGAATTTCTTGATCTCCCTCTGCAGTATCGGTGTTTCTAGAATGGTTTCATCTGCCCACTTTTGGTCCATCATGAGCCATATTCCATCTTTAACCCTAAGTCAATGAAAAGTTGTGTTTAAGTTGATCTTTCATGGGATCTAAAAGAATTTGTGGAGAGCCAAGTTAGAAGTAAAAAATTGTTTGAAACTCTGTGCATTTAGAGTGCATAGTGGAAATGATAATAACGTATCAAAACACAAAACATAGAGTATTTACTGGAAAGAAAACCATCCTATGTACCCAAACATATATAAACCATAAGCCATTGTACAATGTCAGAGTATCTCAAACAAACTGATATGGTATTAGAACCAATGTTGCGAACATCGGCAAGGGTCCGAAAAACCAAAAAATCGTAAAAACCGGGAAAATATCAGTAACAAATCGGCAAACATTGGCTAGGCCAAAAAATCGTGATTTCGAGATAAAATCGGGATGTTATTGAGATGTTCACATCAATGGAACCACTCCGGCAGTTACATTTGTTCAACTTCCCATCTGAAGTTTCTGCAAGTGTTGAACTCTGCATGAACACCCACAAACTCCCATTGCAAGCATCGTGTTCTTATTTGTGATCCCCTTTGCAGATATTCTCAAATATGCTAACATCACCTCTTGTGGTTCTCTGCATTCTTCTATTTACAAAACTACCATTCAGTGCCCTGATTGTGGGTGGTCAACTCATCTGCAGATCTGTATAACCACGAGCTTTTTCTTTAACAAGAACAGTTTTCATTACATTCAAAACAAAAAAATACATATTTCATGACAGTGACCTCAACCAAAGCTGGGTCATAGAGCTTGCCACATCTAACTACAAATTCATTAGCCATTAGAGACACACATCAGTGCAATAAACATCTACAAAATTGCCCTCAGCTTTATGTGGAGAGAAATGCCCATATTCCAATTGTGTCCTTCTGGTTCAGCACATATTTGTCTATGCATCGAAACATCAACTCTTTCCAACAATATGTCTCAGGATCTACAACTCTCTGCAACAGGTCAGAACTCCACAGGGACCTGACTGGTGACTTTGAGCATTTATCTACTGGAATTACTAGCTGTAAACCTCTTCGAACTAAATTCCATCATTTGGGACAGTCTCCTATCTTCAAATCCAGAGGCCTAGACTTGGAAGTAGACTTGGGAGGCATTATTAACACAGATAGGAACAGAACAGAACATGGTTTTCCTTGAATTTGAAACTTTGGAAGGCGTGTGTGATATGGCAGCCATGTGGCACTCTTCCTTTTGCATGGGATGTTGGGGTGGTTAAGTTTACAAACTCTTGATACCTCCAGATGTAAGTTGGTAGTCATGGTACAGCCCACCACCTGGGACTGAAAGACAGGGGTTAGGGATGATCTGTAATTGAGCAGCCTATAGTTGACTTGATTCTTTAACACTGTGTGTGTGTTAATCTATTATTTCTTGCTGTCTGTGATTTACGTACAACTGCTGTGATTGTTTATGACTCAGTCTAGTTGCAGGAAGAGCTCTTCAAAGAGTGTTTGAGCTGATGCACACAGTTGCTTGAATACAAGTCCTACAACTCCTCTTTCCTCAACAATCAATTGGCAGGTGATCTCTTGCTGTGTACTCCAAGAAGTCCTTCCTCTCCTCTTTTCGAAAGTTGGCTCTAGTAGCGGCTCACAAATCTGGAACTATTTCTCCCGCTCAATGCATAGAATACTGAATCTCCTTCTCTTTCAAATAGAAGGTTGTCTTCTATCCACTACAGAATGGGGCACCACCAACTTGGCCTTCAAGCCTAATCAAACCAATTTCAGCAATCCCATTGGGTCGGACCTAAGTCACATGACATGCCCCTAGGGGGCTATGTGTCCTGTCTTCCACATGTTAGATTTGGATTCGATGGAACAGTTGTCTGACATGAGTTTCATGACATGTGCCAAAAATAATGTTTGACACATGCGCTAAACGTGTCCCAATTCTACGTCATGTGTCCTCGAAAGGTAACTTGCGTGGTTCATAGAGTTTTCCACTGCCATTGAGAGATTTGAAGGCTGTGATGTGCTCAAAGACAAGGGGGCTAAGAAGTCTTGGGCTTGGTGGGAAACTCATGGGGCAACATGCCCTCTTCAACAACAATTAGTCATGAGGCTCCTTTCTCAAGTTTCTCCATTATCTTGTTGTGAGAGGAATTAGAGTACATATGGGAATTTGTATAATTTGAAGAAGAGTAGGCTTGAGTAGTCCAAGGTAGAGACAATGGTGTATGTGCACGCCTACCTCCATCTTATTTACAGGTAGAGGGAGGAATGGTTGAAGGGAAAGACAAAGATGTGGGATTTGTTTCCTAATGATGTGGGTTTGGTCAACAGTGTTGAGTTGACATTACCCAATTTGGATCTTAATGAACTAGTACTAGAACCAGTTACTTTTGATGATGGTGATCCTCTTGAGGGGTCATCCTCCATACTAACAAATGGACTGATTGGATTGGATATAGAGGAGGAGAAGGGAAAGGATGGAGGAGATAGCAATGGTAGTGATGCCAATTTTGATGATCTTGACATGTAGGAGGATTACTGATAACCACAAGTTATGAGATTATTCCGTCTATGGTTCTAGGATCTACCCTATTTTGTATTTGCCATTGGCATTCCCACCTATAGTAGCAGTGACTTAGTATCTGTATAATGTATTTTGGTTTTGATGACTTAATGGGAAAGCTGCAATTTATGGTTATAATTTTTTTTTTTTTTTTTGTTTGGTTGTTGTGTTTGTCATTTGATCATCATTGATGTAGTAATTGTAAGTATTGAGTAGTAATTAGTTGTATGATTGAAGTTGTGTTATGTAAATATTCTTGTTTTCTAAATTCTTACAAAACTTGAAACTTTATGTCTATATTTTGTTTTTGCATGTGTAATTTCACTAATTCGTTATATATATATATCACCTATTTTTGCGTCCTCCATGTCTTGTGTTATTGTGTCTTGTGACTTGGCTTCTTACTCTTAACAATTTTTCGTTGTTTTGCTACTCTCCATGAGTGCTTGAGCTCTCTATTTATATATGAATATTGACTTTCTTCTTCTCTACAATAGAAGGCCAATTCTCTTCTCTTTTTCTTCACAACATTGTCCCAATAAATGATAAAAATTCCTCTACATCTTCTGCCTTATCATTTATCTCCTCCCTTCTTGAAGGGAAAAGGCCCCAGGAATCAGTGATAGGATCTAGGTTGTAATTGTTATTGCTCTTGTGGAGATCACCCATTGGTATCCCTTCTTCAGAAGATCATAAAACCCCAATATTTGTAACAAAAGTCTGTGTGGCATTCAATCTCTAACTTCTTGTGAAATGGCTTTTATTTCCTTTTATTCTTGCCATGTGGTAAGTGGTCATTGGTTCCAGAGTTATCCCATATGATCCCTTATGTTTGGGGCATAGGGTAAAGAGGTCTTGCCTCTTTCTTTCCCTTGCTTTGCTTGCATTGATATGGTCACACCATATCCTTTTTGATGTTGAAGGTGGAGGTAAATACTTCTTCCCTTTTGCCATGCTTCTTGCTCTAGTACTGCATTAACATTGGCTTAGTCGATTCCCTTTGGGGAGACGAGTGAAGGTAACACCTTTTGTCCAAATTTGTCAATGCTTCACATTATGCCTTAGGCCCATGACTTGAGTCTTCCTTTGATATAGAGTGTGGAGGGTGGAGGTTACACATCTCCCTCAAAAATGTTGGTGCTTGCATTGCATGAGCCTTACCTATAATGTAGATGGGAAGGGATGAGCTCCTTATGCTTCAAGATATTGTCCACATTCATAATGACATGGAGGGTGGGGGAATGGACTTCCCTACACCTCAATATTCTTGCTTATATCCTTCAGTGACTTAGCTAAAAGATGAAGACTTAAACACACTTGCAGTGAGGACTTTAATAAAAGCCACATGCTTGGCCACTAACCTGCAATTTTCGGGGAACAAAGAACATGGCTCGTGCCTGTTCACACCATGAACACTCAAACATGCCTTTTGAGAGGCTCTTAATAATTCTTCACCAAGGCTTAAATGTGATTTCACCCAATTAAAGTGAAACAAATTTAAGAATCCAAGAGCTCCTTCAAGCACCAAAAATGGAGTAAACCAATTATGGGTTCAATTTAAGTCTCAATCTTCTTCTTTTTGGGCACTACTTGAGCTTAGCTCATTGTTTGTGATGGGTTCTGTTACCCACCAAAAGTGGGTGACCACTAGGAGAAACTTCTCTCTTATTAATCTCTTCTAGCCGACAGTGAATAACCCTTGACAACCACCTTGTAGTCGATGTGACATGCCATTCAAATCTTTGCAACCTGCATCAATCGTATGTTTCCTCACCCATTTGTCATGAGCATATGTTAGAAGGTGGTCTTTTGATCAAAAGTTACCTTATTCATTTTGCAATCGGGTGCTTATGCTTGTTTGCATTTGGGCATTTTGACAAGGATTATGGGGTAGCTTGGAAGAAAGAAGGGTCTTCGCTGTGATCTTGTTCCCTCACCTTAAATGGGGGGCGAATTTTCAATCCCAGTCTAGTGGGACCTCCCCTACTGGGCCTGATGTGTATAAGAAAGACACTACGTGGGAAGCCGTGATTGAGATAGTGTAGCCTCATCTCTTCCTATTCCATACTTGCCACTTTCCATCTTACATTATAAGCCCTTATTCCACTTCCCTTCTTTGAGTTCAATTGACCATTGGTTCTTTGGGATTTGGCACCCATACATCCTCATACTTGGGTAGGGCTTGGAAATGCACTTCGAGAGGTTGATGTAGGTAAAAGAAAAAAGAAAGAGCATATGGTGGCCATGACAAAACAAAAGAAAAATCAAAATGCAAAAGATGGCTGAGACTTACAAATTAGCATGTGGGCAAAAGCCAAGCATGAGCTCTACCTCCCTCATATGGCCATCACCTGGTCCTGGGGCAATGTTGCCCTATCTCATAGAAGATAATAAACCCTCTCATGTCCTATTGTAGCTCCTAGAGACAACCCTTGGGTTGATGAGAAGTTAGTGACTAGGACATTTTAGTCTCTCTTGAAGATGATTCACGCTGCTCAAGAGATAAATGAAAAATGATTTTAAATCTGGTTCAATTACCTTTCACAAAGGTACATTCAAACATAAACATAAACAATATAGATCACTTTGAGAATAAATGTGCTAGTCTGGTGGCCCCCACACAGTAAATGCAGCTCAATATGTCGCTGCGGTAAAGATGGGAAGGGGAAAGTAAGGAAGGAATTCAACACAAAGGGCTAGACAGACCCAAAATCCTAAGTAATAAATCCCAGCAGGATCATGAAAGAATAAGGAAATGAAGTGTAGAAATTATGCAGCGCATTTTAAGGTTTCCAACTCAATATTCCATGGGTACTTTCTGTTATAGTATAACATAGTAAATCTGTAATCTCACAGGTAACGTCTGATACAATATAACATAAGTAAATCCATGATTTATAAGCGAATCTATTACTCACAAAATTTCTGAGGAAGAGAAACACATGAAGTGACACACAAGGGAAGAACACATACTACACATTACTATGCTTGGAATTACTAGATCTTCTTCATTAATCTTAAAAAATGGAGTCCATATCATAGGCTCGAACTGTTGAAATTTGTATAACAATTACCACCTTATGAACAAACAATTGAACCAAAATTTTGGAACCTCTTTCTCTGCAAATAGAACTCGGAATCTCTGAAAACACAGAATTCAGACCCCTAAAAACAAACTTTCAGAACATTTCTAATGAGTTTCCTCTTACCTTATATAGGGAGGGAGAGCTTGAACAATAGTTACAAAAAATCCCCTAATGCTCCAACTGTCTAAGCATGCAAATGTCCTAATGATTATGAAACATATTCGATTCTCTTTTTGAAAATGAAAAAAATTACAAAATAACAGAACATGAGAAACATGAGGTGTCATGATGGAAACAACAAAATATTTCCAATGCCAATTGATCTGATTGCATTTGATCAGGCCACAATATCCCTCCACTGTTACCGGCCAGTTTTCTTGTCGCTTTCTCCCTTTAACAACTTGAAACTTCCCCTTTCTGGAGTTGGACGTGGTCAAGTGCGATGATGTTAGAGTGGCTTTGTAGCTTAGCTGTCGACTCTTCCACTCTTTTATTACTAATGTGGTTCACTATGGGGGCCAGTGCATCCTGGGATATAACATAGTGCAACCTCAGAGCCACAACTCATTGTAACTTCCTTTAACAAAAATCCAAAGTTTCGCTACCTCGAGCCCTTCTGCGCTTAGCTCCTTATTGTTCATATACCATAGAACCACCACCTATGACCACCAGTATAGTGCTTGTGGGGTTGCAGTATCAGAGCCTTCATACATCGTAACTCCATTTGAAACAAACGTTTCGAAATCATATCATCCCAATGCTCTTAGCCCCTTTTCTCTTTGCACCCCGCTTGTTTCACCTCCATGGGACCGTCGCTTGGGACCACTGGTATAATACTTGAGTGTTACAATATTGGAGCCTGCCTTCATCGTAACTTTCTTTAGAAAAGTATTACAAATTCATAGAGTTCCGATGACTTTACCCCCTTTTGAGTTTGGCCCCCTTAACGTTTCTCCCCTATAGAACTGGTTGCTGTCACTGTGGGCTCAACACTTGGGGGCTAAAGCCTTCGGGCTCTTGTCAGGGGCTTATCTCCCTTTGTATTTTCTTTTCCACCCTTGGGTTCCTTTAAGTCTCCCACAACCATGAGCCATCAACACATCGAAGCTCTTTTCATCGGAAGTTATTTGAATTTGAAATTAAAACAAAGTTACGATGTCTCCCTCTCCCGATGAGGTCCATAGCACTTGGGTGCTTGGCCTTGTTTCGCGCCCTTGGTTCTTTGGGACCTCGAAACCAAATGCCAACAACACATCAAAAGCCTCTCTCATCGAAACTCAAAAAAAAAGAAATTGCACGAGAGTTCTGGTATACACATCCCGATATGGTTCATAACACTTAGGTGCAGAATCTTCTCTCAACTCTGGGTTCTTTGGATCTCTCATGACCATGTGCCACTCTGCATCGGAAGCCCTTCTTAATCGGACATTTTTCAAAATGCAATTTCAAAAGGGTTTCGAAAACTCCGACCTCTGATATTCTACATAACACTTGGGTGCTTTGCCCTTTCTACGCCCTTGGTCCTTTGAGTCGTCATGACCAAATGTCACTTAACATTAGAGCCCCCTTCATTAGATCAAAACTTTTGATAAAAAAAATTTGACAGGAGTTACAAAAATTCCATCCTCCGAAAAACCGAACTTTGAAATGATGTCACGCTGACATCATCATATGCATGTGGCGCCTCCCTAGTGGTGACACGTGTCACCCAAATTTACCCCATTAGGCCCTTGAAAATGCCAAAACTCACTGCCACGTCGACCACGTCATGCTGATGTCCTCTGCCTCGTCAGCTTTTCAGAGCCAATTATCTGCGGCCATGTGTCTTCTTCAGAGGAGAGAGGAGGCCCTTGAGTCCTTGGGTTTTCAACGATTTCCTTTGTATCTCCTTTTCTTGGCAACCTGAGGGCTTTTTAAAGAATCTTAATTCTTAAGGAGTTACGAAACTTCGATATTCCGATTCCATTCTACTATGAGGTCTTCTCCTTCCTATAACGGGTTTCGAAATGCTAAGGCTCCAATATGCCGTTTCGGCTCCGCTTTTAAAATAAATTGTCAAGATCTCCTTGTTCCTTCCTCTAATATCTGGAAATCCCAATACACTGCTTGTTGGTCCTTTCGATATCGGCTCCCGATATTTCGACCCCCTTTCGATGTCAACCTCCTTTCGATTTCGACCTTCGATATTTCGTTCTTCCCTGTGATTTTGGCCTCCGAAATTTCGACCCTCTGTTATGGCTTTGAGACTTAGGATCTCGCTTTTGGTTTTCCCTTTGGAACACCAAGATTGCACCCATCCTTCCCTGTACTAGGGATGAAAAATAGGGCCATTTGACACAACTATAAGATGGTATGATAGGTGACAACATCGACTCCAATTGGGGACAATGTATTGCAATCAATGCATTAAGAACCCACAAATTAGTGCCTTCTATCGATTGGGCATGGAGTCATTTTATTTAAGTATATAAAAAGCAAAAACATAAACTTTAAGAACTTAAAACATTACTAGTATGTACAATGGCTCATCAGTATATACAGTGGGTGAAAATGGACCTCTTTAATGCTGGAAATAAAGCTTGAGAAACTTGCCATTCACAGGTAGTTCAAACACCTCACCATCCAAATTTTCCAATAGGAAAGTGTTGTTTCCCTTTGGTTCAGATATCTTGAAAGGTCCAAACCACAAGGGATCAAACTTCCCATGTTTTCCTTTGTCCTCTCTTCTAACATCCCATCTGAGCACCAAATCACCTGATTGTAAGGATATGTCTCTTGTCTTTTGTCAAAAAGAACCTTCATTTTTTCTTGATATATAATCAGATTCTGAGTTACCTCCTCCCCGGTTTCTTGAAGTTCTACCTGCTAATTAATTCTCTTGGTTAGAGAATTTGGCTCTTCCTCAACATCCTGTAGAATTTTAGCCTCTGGCATGGCTAGTTGGATAGGGAAAATTTTAGCCTTACCATATACCAATTCAAAAGGAGACTCCCCAGTTGACCTCTTGGTGGTAACTTTATTGGCCCATAAAAAAAACTTCAGTGTTGCATCCCAGTTTTTCTGATTTTCTGATATGGTATTTCTTAGAATCCTTACAAGAGTTTTGTTTGATGATTCTGCCAATCCATTTCCATGTGGATAGTAGGTAGTGGAGTGACCCACAATGATATTATACTTCTGGAAGAAACTTAGAAACTTGGCAGATTTAAAAACTTGAGCATTATCAGTGATAATTTTCCTTGGACAACCAAATCTGGCAAGGATATTCTCTTCCATAAACTTGATAACCACTGCATCGGTTGCATTTCTAGCTGGGATAACCTCCACCCATTTTGTGAAATAATTAGTGGTTGTAAGAATCCACTTATGTTGTCCGTTGGATGGTGGATGTATTTCTCTTATGAAGTCTAGCCCCCACTGCCTGAAGGGTTCCTCCACAAAAACAAGATTCAAGGGGAGGGGTGCTAATTTCTGCTTCTCAACAAAAATCTGACATTTTCTACGAGAGTTGACATAAACATGAACCTCACCAAACAACATGGGCCAATAGAAATATGTTTTAAGGATCTTATGGGTTGTGGCTCTCCAGCGGTAATGTCCTCCATAGACACAATTATGAAATTCATCAATCACCTTATGAACCTCTTCTTCTACCCGACATAAAAGAAAAATCCCCACCAGGTCCTTCTAGTACAACTGACCATTTTGAAATGACGAACTTCTGTGCTTGTAGCCTCAAGGCCATGTATTTAACTTTGTCAAAATTCAATGGGCATTTAAGAAAAAGTAAATAATGGACCAAATACTTATACTACTGTGAGACTAGGTACTTCATCTGAATTCTCTGTATTGAAGTCTTGATATTATTCTGCTCCTCTTCTCTTCTACCTCCTCCTTTCTTATCTGCCGACAAATTTATACCCAGGGCTTGGCAGTTAGCCCCAGACAATATTTTAGCCAACCCCTGCCCCTTGATCAACTTAGTGGGTTTGATATCCATGTCATATTATTGAATCTTGACAATCCACTTGCACCTCTTGCTTTCACTGTTTCCTTGCACAAGAATGTCTTTCGCAACAATTGTAGGGATGTAAGCTGTTATATTTGACTGCAAGACATAAATTCAGAATGTCTTTAGGGCTTTGACCAAGGCATAGGCCTGTTTCTCTAAGATATTATACTTCTGCTCTACATCTCTCAACACCTAGCTGAAAAATGCAATCGACTGTTCCTGTCCTTCACTATTTTTCTGCAATAAAACAATTGCCACTGTGTTAGGTGAGGCGAAAGAGAAAATGAAGAATGACCTTTGATTGTCCAGGCTAGCTAAAACTAGGGATTTTGCAAAAACATTTTTGATTCCGGAGAATGATTCCCTGGGTTCTACATTCCAGTTTACTTCCCTGCCCTTCTTCAACATCTTTGTGATCTCTTTGACAATTTCAACATAGTTTGGTATGAATCTTCTTAAAAAGTTGATTCTTCCGATGAAAACCTGAATCTCCTTCCTATTTCTTGGTAAGGAAATATTGTTAATAGCTTCCACCCTTTTAGGATCAATATTTACTCCTTCCTTTTCTATAATATGGCCCAAACTTGACTTAAAGCAAACTTTGTTATCTTAGGATTTAAGGACATACCATACCTTCTACATCTTGCAAATGTGAGTTGCAAATGCTTTAGGTGCTCTTCATCTGACTCAGAGAAAACAATTATGTCATCCAGGTATATTACTATGAATTTATCCCGCTCTCCAACAAATGCTATATCCATTGCTCTCTTGAAAGTAGCTTCAATGTTTATGAGGTCGAAATGCATTATGTCATACATAAACGTTCCCCATGGTGTAGTAAATGTTGTTTCCTTTTGATCCTTAGGGTGTACTGCAACTTGATTATTTCCAAAGAAACCATCCATCATGGACATCCAGGCAGACCCTACCACTTTCTGTAGAATATAATCCATTTTAAGTAGAGGATAGTTATCTTTCAACCAGGCCTTATTCAAATTTTTGAAACACACAACTTTATTTCTCCATTCTTCTTCCCGACAAGAACCAAATTCGCTACCTAATTGGAGTACCTTAACGACACAATTATCTTAGCCTGTAACAATGTCTTCACCTCCTTTTCAATTGATGGGAGCAACACATGATTAATCTCCATGAGCTTCTGCTTATATGGCTTCACCCCAGTTTTTAAAGGAATTTTGTGCCGTATGACGCCAAGATCAGAAGTCTTCAAATCATCATATGACAAGGGAAACACATCCATGTACTCCTTAAAAAGGTCGAGGTAGTTTTGTTTGTGAACTCCTTTAGCTAACTTGATGATTCTCGAATCTCCTTCGGTGCCAATGTTACAATCTTCCACATCTTCCTCAAGCTCTCACTTAGTTGGCTTAGTAGCAAGATCATTTGAGTTAAAAAGCCTTTCCAATGGAACCAATCCTCTAGGGATGATATTCCCCTTTAGCTGCAATATCTTGTGACCAACAATGGTTTCTTCCCAATCGACCTACTGTTCACATGTCATCTCCTCGTCCTCCTGATCAATCACCGAGTTCAATAATTCTCCAACAACCTCCATGAAGTGCTTGATCTGTTCTTCATCTTCAAACGCTTGCCAATACTTCACATTGTATGGTACTGGTGACCTGTACCTGACCTCGACTTCATATATGAGCAAGGGATTTTGGCATGGTTTAAAATTGTTAGTAGCGATGGCCAAGGAGTCCGCCATCTTATTACGCTCCCTGGAAAGAAACTGAATATTGAAAGCTAAGAAGTTTTCTATCAAAACCCATACCTCGTTCTTGTAGGCCTTCAATCTTGGATGCTTGGTTTGACACTGAATTTTTATTTGCTTCACCACTAGCTCTGAATCCCCAAACAGAATTAAGCATCGATGTTAAGATTTCTAGCAACTTGCAACCCCAACAATAAGGCTTCATATTCAACAACATTGTTTGTGGCCTCGAACTCCATCTTGAAAGATAAAGGGATCAGACTGCCTTCTGGAGACATCAACAACACACCTGCCCCATTTCCTTCTCTAGAATAAGCACTGTTGAAATATAATTTCCATACCTTTTCATGCCCCAATGATTGTTTACTCAACTGAGCTGTACATTCCACCTAGGTGTCTCCCATGATTTGATCATCTTCTTCTAACAATAGACAAGAAAAATCCTTCTCCTTACCATACACATGAGCAGTGATGAACAATTTGCCCTTGTAACTGCCTTCACGAATCTAGATTCCCTGTACAATGGGCGCTCTTCTCCACCAAAAACAGGAATGGTAGCATAAGTCAAATCCACTTTGATGGAACCCCCAAGTTTCATTCCCCATGACTTGGACAAAAACATACCAAATCTTGCAAGGATATCAACCACTATATCCATTATCGCACTTTTGGCTGGGATTTGAGCCAAATTGACCACCAGATCCTTGATCATACCCAAGCACTTTACTCTTTTGGATTCAAAGGAGTAGGGGTCTTTGTATGGTTTTGTTATCTGCAATCATAACTGTTCCATCACAGACAATGGCATTAAGTTATAAGATGCCCTCAAGTCAAGCATACAAATATGTAGTAGTAGTGTAACAACTCTAGTGAAAATTCCATGTAATAAAAGTTAATAAAGGCAAAATAATAACCACGGTTGATGGGACATGTATTCCAAGCTGAACGTTGGGCAAGACATCCTAGTGTGGGCATTCATTTGGTTATTAATAGCTAAGGAAATTGGCAAAGGCAATGGCTAAGGCTTTGGAAAGAAAAAATGACATTTTTGGCACATTTATTTATGAAAATAATGGAAATTAGGAGAAAAGAGAGGTGAACGGTCACAGGTTGCATGTGAGGAGGAAAATGAAGGAAAATTATGGAAAATAATGGAAAATGAAGAAAATAGAGGCCTCATTCATAAATAGGCTTCTCGAGATCAGTTGGTAACTTTTTGTCAGTTCAGTTTTGGACCTCTCTCATTACTCTCTCTCTCTCATACTCTTGGATACTTAGAGTTTTCTAGGAGCACTCTTGGAGGGTGTGGCATACTTGGAATTTTGGAGCAAGAAGGCAAAGGAAAAGCAGGAAAACGCAAGAGGACATCAGGATCAATAACTACAATGAATTTTGCTTGCAGGTACCAAGTTGCATGTATGTTTTCCTCACTCGTTTTGGCATGCATGGCATATGCATGTGGTTTGTTGGTTGAGATATGTCATTGGCATGGAGGATGGTCGAGATTGATAGTGGATTCCCTAGCCTTGCCATTTCCGGGATAGCCATAGTGATTGTGGATTTGTTCTCCTTGTTTTCTTTTGGTTGGTTCTCGTGTTTCCTTAGCTTGGGTTGAGTTATTAGTCCTGGAAGCCCTAGTTAGACTAACGCTTTGGAAGCCCTATACCAGCTTGGATTGAGTTACAAGTCCTAGAAGCCTTGGTTGGACAAATGCTCTGGAAGCCCTTGGTGGGTTGAGTTACTAGTCCTAGAAGCCCTAGTTGGACAAACACTCTGGAAGCTCGGTAAAAGTTGTGGGTTGAGTTACTAGTCCTAGAAGCCTTGGTTGGACAAATGCTCTGAAAGCTTTGGAAGGCTTGGATAGAGACCAATTTGATGATGGTTTTGTGATGTCCAACCATGAGGTGGAATTATTGTTTGATGGGTTGAGGTGGATTCCCTATAGAAGCACTTGATGGTTTTGGATTGATGTGTTCTATGAGATCCCACATTCATGCTTGGAAAATGGCACAGGGGTGAATGGCTGAAGAGAGATTTGGCTCAATCATTCTACTATCAGGTGGAACGTGGAAGTCCCATCCCTGGTTTGGATTTTGCATCATTAATATGAGGTTATTTATTCTTGTATTTCTATGACTATTATACTGGTTTATATGTGGATCATATGGCTGTGATTTCATTGGTATATTCGCTGCTATTATGCTGGTTATATATATGTTTTATGACAGTAGCTATGTATGGCTCCCATCATGTTTTTACTTGTAAATGAATGATGAATGTATCTATGGCCTAATGGATGAAATGGAAGTTAATATGTTGAAGCATCAATGTCTCTTAACGATTCCCAGCTAAGTATGAGACTCCTATGCTCAGATTTGTTATTTGCACTTGTAGATTACATATTCGTGATATGTTTGACGAAATGCCTGTCATGGCTAGTAGGGGTCTAGTCAAGGTCTCATTCAAGTGATTGCATTTATATGGTCAGTTCCTTGTTATTTCACTGTTCTAAAGACGTGATTCAATTCTGGGCAGTGACTTGGGCTTTGGGCCTGAAAAATTGGCTCAAATCCTAGGGATGCTGGCACAACACTGTGCAAAAGAGTCCATGGACACTGGCTTGCAAGCTTGTGAGAGTGTCGAGAGGTCCCTGAATGTTGGCATGCCCATAGCATGAGAGCGTCCAAAGGTCAAGTGGTCCAAAAGCTCAGTGGGACCCAGGAGTTGGTTGGCAGAAATGTTGGATTTGTTCTTGAGGGTCTTAATGCTGATGTTGAATGTTTGTATGTTGTGTTTTCGTCAATTCTACTTCCTTAACATGACTTAGGAGGTCAAATCATATTATAATGGCCTCTCGTCGCATTTTTAACCTGACTGGCTGGTTGCTTGGGTAGATGTGGGAGGAGGGTGTTACAAGCAAGTCATGAATTACCATGGTGACATAGAATGGAGGAGTGGAAGGGTCCTTCTCTTCCACATGGGGTCCAAACACAACCATAGATCTCTCTTCTTGAAGGTTAAGGCTATCTTGTAGGGGGTAGTGGTAGGTGAACTCATAAAATGAGACACTTGAGCTTTATACTAGGGCTGTTTCAATAATTTAGTCAAAAGGACAACCATCTTGACTTTCTCTAAGTCTTTTTGGAGATTGAAGGTAAAGGGATTCTTATCAATTTTAGCAGACTCGACATATGCTTTATCCTAATTGAAGATTGCTTTCATCGCTAGGTGCAATTGCTTTGTTTTGGAGGCTCCAAAATCATTTGGAATGGGATGGAAGAATTCTTTCTTGGTTGGTGGGATAAGGTTGAATGGTTTCTTCCCTTTATATGTTGGCTTGGGGGAACTTGGATGAAGAGTTTCCTCATTTTGATCTTGCCCCATGGACCTTTTCCTGGATGACCTGAGATCATATTTCCTGTGCAACTGGGCTTGTATGAAGTCAAAAAACTTCTTACTATAACTGTCTATCTCATCATCATCCAGTGGGGCCTCTACATCATCCCCTTTTCCTTCATTGGATTCTATTTAATTTTCTCCCTCTGAGAGAGAAGATAACTGATTTTCTTGAACTTCTATGGTTTATTCAATATTCTCTTCCTGATCATCTTCTATGTACAAATGAGGCTGAATATGATCATGTTGATCCTTTCTCTCCCTTTGCAAGAGATGCAAAAGTGGTCTCCTGTATTGAGGATTAAAATTTTTGTTAGGAGATGGTTGACTTTGTCGAGGGGGATTTTTGTTCTCCAACTCCAATTTCATCAGTTTGTTAGACAAATTCCTTATTAACTTGTTCATCTCTTCAAACTTTTGTTCTTGAGTTTCCTTTACTAGACCTGAAGAGATGACTTCTTCCTTTCCTCTCCTCTTGTCACCATATTCCACTTTCCCTTTCCATTTCCTAGTCGAGGTGAAATTTGCTTCAACTTCCAAGGCATTTGTTTGGATTTGGTCCAGAGTATGAGACTTTCTTTCTCTGAGGGTAAAACCAACTCTGGTTCAAAGGCTCCAACAAAAACCGCTTTGGCAGCAACCTGTGGAGGTTTAATTTCTACAGGAAGACTGTTATATAATTGATTGAACCTCGTTATAAACTCTGAAGCATATTCATTATGCTTTTTATTCATTGCATTAAATTCTGTAAGAATATAGACGTAGTCCCTTTTCTCCCCCCATTTATGCATGAAAGCATTCTCCATCTCCTCCCAGGTATTAATTGAAGCACTTGATAGAGTCTTGAACCATTTCTTGGCCTCTCCATCCAAAGACTGAACAATGAGTCTCAATACTACATCAAGATGTTCTACATTCAGATTCTCAACAAACGGGTAGAAAGTCTCTATATGTTTTTGGGCTGAAATATCACCCTCTCCAGTGAACCTTGGCAGATTTTTGAGGTAATCTTGTGGCATACCATTTAGAGGCCGAGGCAAGTTAAGTGGAGCATATCTATTAAGTAGAAAACGAGGGACAAACATGTTTTGCAAAGGAGGTGGTAGAAGATTTACCACAGGGCGTGGTTGAGTTGTTGTATGGATTATGGCTGTATGGAGCTAAGAAGAAGTGCGATAAAAGCTCTGGGTGGGACTATTTATGATGATATCTTTGACTCTTCAGGTTCTGGGCAGGTAGGGAATATGAGAGGAGGAAAAATGATAGAAGCTTCTTCAGATTTAACTTTGGAAGAAAATGAGTCAAACAATTGGCAACGTTCTTCTGAATATTCTAAAGCTTTGAAGGAGGAGTCGTAGTAGTTTATCTCAACTTTTTGAGAGTTGGAAGGCAAAACTTAAGGAAAATATATTATAGGATTTGGAGTAATAGGAGTCCTCTTTTTCCAAATCCTCATGGATACGATCTTCTCAAGGTTGAATATGGGAGGATATTTTTGTTGGGAAGTATCAGAGCGAGTATGATGCCACTTGAAAGCTAGGATGGTTAAATAAAAATATAAATAGTTGAGTTTCCAAGGTGAGAGATCTCCAACCCACACTTCCCTTTCTCACCCAATAGAGGGAATGTAAAAATGTCGTACCCTGGGGAAAATATTCTGATCTGGTCCTCAACAATGGCGCAAGAAGATGTAGCTCCTAGAGACAACCCCTGGGTTGAGGAGAGGTCAGTGCTTAAGACATCTTAGTCTCTCTTGAAGATGATTCATTGCTACTCAAGAGATAAATGAAGGATGATTTGAAATCTGGTTCAACTACCTTTCATATAGGTAGATTCAAACATACACATACAATATAGAACATTTTGAGAATAAATGTCCAACTCTGGTGGCCTACACACAGTAAATGCAACTCAATTTGTTGTTGCAGTAATATGGGAAGGGGGAAAGTAAGGAAGTAATTAAGCACAGAGGGTTGGACAGACCCATAATCCTAAGTAATAAATCCCAACAGAATCATGAAAGAATAAGGAAATGAAGTGCAAAAATTATGGAGCACATTTTAAGGTTTCCAACTGAATATTCCATAGGTACTTTCTGCTACAGTATAACATAGTAAATATGTAGTCTCACAAGTACTATTTGCTACAATATAACATAAGTAAATCCAAGATTTATAAGTGAATCCAACAACTACTACTTACACAATCGCTGAGGAAGAGAAACACATACGAAGTGACACACAAGGGAAGAACACATACTACACATTACTATGATTGGAATCACTAGATCTTCTTCATTAATCTTGAAAAATGAAATCCATATCACAGGCTTAAACTGTTGAAATTTGTATAACAGAACTTGGAATCTCTGAAAAGACAAAATTCATACCCTTGAAAATAGAATTTTGGAACTTTTCTAATGAGTTTCCTCTTCCCTTATATAGGGAGGGAGAGCTCGAACAACAGTTACAAAAAATCCCTTAATGCTCTAGCGATCTGAACTACCAACTGCCTGAGCGTGCGAGTGTCCTAATGATTACAAAACAAATCTGATTCTCTTCTTGAAAATGAAAAAAATTACAAAATAACAAAACATGAGAAACATGAGGTGTCATGATGGACATAGAAAAATATATTCAATGCCAATTCCTTTAATTTCCCTTGATCAGGCCACGATATCCCTCCATGATTATCGTCTAGTTCATCTATCGCTCTCTCCCTTCAACAACTTTAAACTTCCTCTTTTTGGAGCTGGACGTGGTCGAGTGTGATAACGTTAGAGTGGCTCTGTAGCTTAGCTGCCGACCCATCCACTCTTTTATTACTTCCGTGGTTCACTATGGGGGCCCAATACATCCTGTGATATAGCATAATGCAACCTCGAAGCCACAACTCATCTTAACTTCCTTTAACATGACATTATGAAAATCCAAAGTTCTCATGTCTCGATCCCTTATGTGCTTAGCTCTTTATTGTTCATATACCATAGAATCACCACTTGTGACCACCCATATAGCGCTTGGGGGGCTGTAGTATCAGAGCCTTTATCCATCGTAACTTTATTTGAAACAAATGTTACGAAATCATATCATCACGATGTTCTTAGCCCCTTTTCTCTTAGTTCCCCTCTTGATTTACCTCCATGGGACCGTCGCTTGGGACCACCGGTATAATACTTGAGCGTGTCAAGTCCCTATACTACTAGTGTAACCCCTTATTGTTATTAGTACAACCCCCTTATTATATTTTTGTGCCCATGTAGTCCCCATATTGTTATTATTGTGTCCCATAGAATCCCACTATTGTTATATTGTGCCCTTACATTATTATTGTTATGTTTGCTCTGATTATATTATGACTCGACATAACAATAATATAATCAGAGCTGACATAACAATAATAATGTAAGGGCACAATAATAACAATAGTGGGCTTCTATGGGACACAACAATATAATAAGGGGGTTGTACTAATAACAATAAGGGGTTACACTAGTAGTCTAGGGACCTAACATTTTCCTCATCAACTTCTTGGAGCCAATTATTTGCTGCCATGTGTCTTTTTCAAAGGAGAGAGAAAGAGGCCCTCAAGTCCTTGGGTTTTCAACAATTTCCTTTGTATTTCCTTTTCTCAGCAACCTTGGGGCTTTTTAAAGAATCTCAATTTTTAAGGAGTTACGGAACTCTGATATTCCGATACCATTATGCATTGAGGTCTTCTCCTTCCTATATCATTATTTGAAATGTTAAGGCTTTGATATGCCATTTCCGTCCTGCTTTTAAAATGGACTATCAAGATCTCCCTGTTCCTTCTTCCAATATCCCGAAATCCCGATACGCTACTTGCTGGTCCTTTCAATATTGGATCTCAATATTTCGACCTCTTTTTGATTTTAGCCTCCTTTCGATTTTGGCCTCCGATATTTCAACCTCCCTTGTGATTTCAACCCTCTTTTATGGCTTTGGGACTTAATCTCTCCCTTTTGGTTTTCCCTTTGGAACACCAAGATTGCACCCATCCTTTCCTATACTAGGGAAGAAAAATAGGGCCATTTGACAAAACTATAAGATGGTATGATAGGTGACAACATGTCCCAACTCGTAATGGGTGATGAATTGCCCCATCCCAAAGGGGGTGACAATTGCTATACATCATACAAAACATACTCTTATTCCTTGAGCTACGAGCAATAATACAAAGAAGAACTAAGAAAAAGTGAAGGAAATATATAGGAGTGTAAAAACAAAGGCTGAGGTAACTCATGCATCCACAATTTCTCCCTCCCCACATCTATACACCCAGGATGAGGTATTCCATCATAGCTGATCCCTTTGACCATGGAAATTGGCCATGAAGTCTTCTCCCATCCATTCCATCATTATTCACATGGAACCTATTGATTGAGGGGTCGACCAAGGACATGTAACTTCACTTTGAGAGTTGGGAACACCTAATAGGATATTCTATTAACCGCTCCTACCTAGGGAGGTAACACCATTACATGACTAAGGCCCCAATTTTGGAAGAAAAGCCTCATATGAAGTGTTATTTTCCCCATTTATTTCAAGCTTGGTTCACTTATATGCAATAATGATTATTGTACCTAATGGTGAAAGTTGCAACACTGGATATTGTGTGTAATTGGTAGGTGGTTCCATATATAGTTATGGGCAAATTAACCAGAGTCCAGGTCCTCCAGAGGGACATATTGACCCCCACGGGTGATGTGTTGAAAGTCATAAGACTCCAGACAATTGTAGAGCATCATTTATATCCATGGGCACCTTCGGCACTTGTTCATGGGATGATGCACCTAAACTAGCTTGCCCCCATCCAACTTAACGTTTATCACATGATTTGGCAGTTGATCTAGGGTCCAAATGAGTTTGTCTCATGTCTTGAGACATGGGAGGGCTAGCACCATCTTTAGTGTCCTCAATGTTGGAGCATAATCCAACTTATTCACCACTTGGAGACCCATGAGACCCAATTTTGTGCCCCAAACCCACATTTGGGATCTACATGATGGTTTTAAAGAGATATAGGGGCCAACCCCTAGATTATGATTTTAGAGCCCCTCTACACTTGTCATGGCACTTGAGGAGTTCAACTCTTGCCCTAAGAAAGCATGTGCTAGCATGATGTCATCATTTGGACTTGTATTTATGGAGATGAATCTAATTTTACAAAGGCTAATAGGTTGGCTTGTGACCTAGGCTTATGTTGCACATTATTTTATGATTATTTAGGTGCTCATAGGCGAAATTTGTTGATTTTTCAAATGCAATAGATACGAGCACTAATTTCTGAAAACTGATAATTACTTCTAATGATGTAGATATTCTTTTAACACTGCCAGTTTATCATTAAGAAATTACATTTCAAAGAATCAACCATAAATGTACAAGAACAATGGAGATCATAATGCACAGAGAAAACACAAGATTTACCCTGGGAAAACCCACTTGGGGGAAAAACCAACCACCTTTTCATCAGAGAAATTATTTAGTTCAACAAGAGATACACCTAATTCTGCTAGTCAATATGATGGTCAAGCTGATCAACAATACAATGGTCAAACCTGGTCAAACAACCCTCTTGTCAAGTCCAAAAAACATGGTTCTCTTAGATCTCTCTAGCCAGAAATTCAGCCTCCCAATAACTGTCTAGAAAAACTCGGCCCTGTTTCCCAGAAACTGTTGCCTAGAATTTTAGCCTCGCTGCCTAGAATATGCTTCCCAAAAAGTTTGACAACTACCCATAATATGCCCGAAAACTCGCAATTGCAAATTCAAAGAGAGAGAGAGAGATAAAAGATGCTTGAATGACTTTGTCCTTATTTTTCCTCTCCTTCGGTTGGATTCCCAAAAGATATCTTATCTTGTGTGTGATAAAATTGCGTCTTGTGGAGGAGGTGAAATGCCATATATATAGTGCTTTGCCCTACTTGAATGGGTGTCTCTTCACTGGGGCCGACTTGAAAAGTTTGGAGCTAAAAATTCAAAATTCGAAATTTTCTCTTTTAGAACCAACATGAAGAACATGTCTTATATTAATCATTTTGAGGGCTAACAATCAAACAACTTGAAGAACATGTCTTACATCTTCAAAATATATTTCAAGGGCTAAAATATTAATTATGAAGATCACCCATAGCTACAGAATTCAACACTCCCTCTTAGCTAGGGAGGTATTCATAATTATTACCGAATGTTCTCTTGTTAACAAATTTCTCTAAGAAAAGGTTACAACAATTCATCATTATCATCAACATCATTCAACTACCATAATTTTAGTCAACAAGTTTGGCACATGGTAAATCAAAAACATCAAGAAGTTACCATGATTTTGGTCAGTACCTATAACCTATGGTGTATCCTCACCATAATCCTAGTCGATACTCCTAAAACATGGTACATCATTAACATCAACTAGTCACCATAATTCCAGTTCATTTGGCACATGGTATACAAACTAGTCTTGGTTCACTACCATTTCGGTCAATATCTTTGACACATGGTAAATCTCCAAAGGCCACACTCTACCTGACATAGGAAGAATGATTGTCCTCTGCTAGACCTTTCTCCCTAATTCCAGTCATACTTGACACAAGGAGATTGTCTGTCCATGATGTTATCTCATCAACACTCCCTCTCACTGAGGGAGGTAGTCTCAACAAGTCCAAGCTTATCGCTGAAGTATACAAATTTTACTCTAGACAAAGGCTTTGAAAGAATATCGACTATCTGTTCATTAATAGAGATGTACTGAAGCTTCATTGCTCCCTTCTGCACCATGTCATGAATGAAGTGGTACTTGACATCGATGTGCTTTGACCACTCATGGAAAATTGAATTTTCTGTAAGCTTTACAAAACTTTGATTGTCACAATATATCATGGTCGATTCCAACACCTGATCAAATAGTCCTGCGAGTAACTTCTGAAGCCAAATTTCTTCACAACTCACTTAACTGGTTGTGATATACTCCGCATCGACAATGTTGAGTGCAACCAATGTTTGCTTTCTTCTCATCCAAGAAATCATAACAAAGCTCAAACTGAAGTAGCCTCCAAATGTACCTTTTCTGTCTTCCGCACTCCCTGCCCAATATTAATTTGTATATCATTGTTTGAGACTTCTCAAACCATAATCAACTATACCATGAAAATATCTCAATACATGCTTTGTTGCAATCCAATGATCATGTCTTGGTTCCACCTGGAACTAGCTTAGAGTGTTCATTGCAAAGCAAATGTCTAGTCTGATATAAACCAAATACATTAAGGAGCCAATCAACTTCTAGTACATGGATGGATCTACTGAATCTAACTAAAAGTATCCCAACTTACTTAGATTTGTCACCATGGGAGTGGCCATCGATTTACAATCCATCATTCCAAACTTTTGAAGGATCTTGAAAATATACTTTCCTTGACCAAGGAAGATTTCACCAGACTTCTACCATACTTCTAGTCCCAAATAGTAGTGCATCAAGCCAAGATCCTTCGTATCGAATTCAATGGCCAAGTCCCTCTTACACTGAACAACGAGACGCTCTACACTTGTCAAAGATAAGTAATCAACATACAACAATAAATTCACAGGTTCATTTTTCACAACCTTAATATATAGGTTTGGATCAACAACACTTTTGGAGAAACCAAGTCTTGTCAGGTAGCCATCAATTCGAGAATACAAGGCTCTAGGTGCCTACTTAAGTCCTTACAAGAATTTCTTCAATATGCAAACATGAGATTCTCTCCCATGAATGTCAAAACCTTGAGGTTGTTCTATGTACATTTCTTCCTCAATCACAACATTGAGGAAAGCAATGTTTAAATCCATATAATGAAAATCACAACCCATAGGATCAACAATAGAAATAATAGATCTAATAGTAATGTACCTGGAAACTGGTGCAAAAGTCTCATTGTAATCCTCTCCCTCTTTCTGTGAGAATCCTGTAGCCACAAATCTCACCTTCTATTTATCAATACTGCCATCTATAGCATGCTTAATATTGTATATCCATTTGGAGGTCAACTACTGACTTTTGTTCAGGTCTAGGCACAATTTTCCACACATCATTCTTCATAATATATTGATATTCTTCCATCATCGCATCCTTCCAAGCTTGATGGCTAGCTGCCTCCTCATAGTCGGAAGGTTCAAAATCAATGAGATTAGTAATCAATGTTGCATATCTAGAATACCTCTTTGGTCTCTTGCTTTCCTTGAAGGTTCCACATGGAGTTGCATGTCCTTATGCTTTTTGCAAGGTAGATCTAAACCAAGTTGGCCTCTTCTTGATTTCCGGGACAACTGGATCCATTGGTTCATAAGGCCCTTATGGATCTTCTTGATGATCTATGGGATGTTCTAAAGGATTGGATGGACCTGAGCCTTCTTCCTTGGGAAATTCATGTTCTTCATCATCATTAGGATCCATAGGATCTTCTTTAGACTTCCAATAGGAAACATTCTCATAAAATGTAACATCCCTGCTGATTTCAACCTATCGTTGATTGGGAACATAAATTTTATAATCCTTTGATGATTCGTTGTATCCAACAAAATTCCTTTTTTCCCGAAGGCTTTAATTTCTTCCTTGTATCTTTGGGTACATGTATATAAACTAGACAACCAAAAAATTCTCAAGTGTCCAACCTTTGGTTTCTGTCTGGTGAACACTTCTACAAGAGTGTTATCTTCCAAGATTTGATGAGGACTTCTATTTTGAATATAAATGACTATCATGGATGCTTCACTCCATAGGAACATGGGCAAGTCTTGATCATACATAATTTCCTTAACCAATTCTTTAATGGATCTGTTCCTCCTTTCAACAACTCCATTTTGTTGTGGATTGTAAGGGACTATCAACTCCCTCTTAATCCCTGTTTCTGTACAAAAGGAAACGAGTTTCTTGGAAGTGTATTCTCCTCCATTATATGATCTCATAATCTTGATCTTCTTTCTTGTCAACTTTTCTGCTTTAGCCTTGAATTCTTGAAATTTGTTGAAAAATTCATCTTTGGTCTTTATGAAGTAAATCCATGTCTTGAAGAGATATGTCATCAATAAAAGTTACATAGTATAGAGAGCCTCCAAAGGATTTCACTGGCATTGGACTACATACATTAAAATGAACTAGATCTAAGATTTCCTTAGATCTACTCTCAATGTTTGGAAAAGACTTTTCCAAGCACACAACCTTTACATACTCCTTCATGCTCCATTTGCAATTCTAGAATACCTAAAACCATCTGATTTGAAGCTAGAAAAGCTCTATAATAAAGGTGAGCATATATTCTATGCCATAGTTCACATGGATTAATATCACTATGCACTAATTCTTGAGTTGGTTGTTTCAAGAGTCGATAAAACCTTTCTTCATGAACCCCAATTATTCTAGTAGAGTTTATACTTGAACTTTTGGGCCATACACGGACTTTTCCATCAACAAATGCTACTCATCTTCTTTATCTTCTAAAAATGAAATAGAAACCAAATTCTTTTTCAAACCTAGTACATATAGTATGTCACTAAGATGAACGTTTGCACCTGATTGCAACTCAGATGTTGTCCCAACACATTTGATTGCATCACTGTTGTTATCTCCATACTCTACCTTTTGAGATAATTTCTTTTCCATAAGAGTTATGAGATTGTCATGATCTCCTATCACATGTCTTGAGGCACCACTATACTAACCACAAGTCATCACTATCTGTAATAGAACTTATAAGAGTAGAAAAATAGAAGAAATCTTTGTCACCTAGATCTTCATTCTTGGGTTTCTTCAAATGTTCATTGTTGTCAGCTGTGGTAGCATGTTGCTTTTCCTTTCTCTTTCTATCTTTCAATCTTTTAGGAAAATGGCTTATATAGTGACCAAATTTGTGACAATGATAAGATTGAATCTTCGACATATCATTCTTCCCTTGTGGAGCAAGTATTTTACCTCCATTTCTTCTTTGGAAGCTAAGACTTTTTCTTCCTCCAGCCTTCTTGGATCACACTACAAATGCTTGAGAGTCATATTCTTCAACTCTGTGAACCTTTCCTTTTGATATAGGTCTTTACCCTTCTTGAGTACATGAGGTCCATAGTTCTTTAAACTTTGGAGCTTCTTTTTTGCCACATATACTAGATGAAAATAATACATATGAGTTAGATAAACCATTAAGTGTTGTAGTCACATGTTCCTTTTCAAAAATGATTTCATCAATTGTTTGAATTTGATCTCTTAGTTGAGAGATCATCATGAAATATGAAGCCAAAACATAATTTCTTGTCATTTTAACACTATTGTGCTCATTCTTCAAACTCATTGCTTGACCAATGTTTTTGATGGTGTATAATCCAACTAGGGCATCATACATCTTCTTTAAGGTGTCAAGATTTGCAAAATATGGAATCAAATGATCTCTAATGGAATCTAAAATAACACTTCTGGCTGAGATGTCATCCTTCTCATATTTTTATTTCCATTCATTAGCTGAAAATTTGGTAACCTTACCCTTCACAATATCTAAGAGATCATTATTTGCAAGAATGAGGACAATCTTCGTATTCCAAGCCCTAAAATTTGAAGCTCCTTCTAGCTTGTTCTCTGACTTCATAGAGGAACCCATGGATATAGACAAACAATTTCAAGTGTGATCTCAATGTCCTTTCTTTCACCAAAGCTCTGATACCGTGCTGTTTTTTCAAGTCCAACAAATACAAGCACTAATTTATGAAAACTGATAATTACTTCTAATGATATAGATATTCTTTTAACCCTTCTAGTTTATCATTAAGTGTAGAAATTATGATGTTCTATGCTGTAACAATTACTTATTACAAAACTTCTTTCTATTGCAATATCAGTTAAGAAATTGTAGATAAAACATAAACCAAATGCACAATAGAAGACAACCAAGAACAAAATGAGACACACAGAATTTAGGTCCAATGACCAGGGAAAAACGCAACCAATTTCTTCTTCTATTAGATATCAATTGTTCAACAAAGATACATAGTACAATGAGAGATCAAGAAAAAGAGTAAGTTCACCCAAATCTAAACAAGTTGAAGCATAAATTTCACTGGTAGCAACAACAGATGAAAACACTAAATCAACATTCCCTTCAATTGAATCAACATTGAAACACTTAATCAAGCTTGGCTTACCAAGTCCTACTCTTACTCTCCAAGTCTCTCTCTCATAATTTTCTTCAAATCTCTTGAACTCTCTCTCTCAAGTTTGAATTCTTCCTTCACAATGCACAAGTAGTAACATGAGATGATATGAGACACATATATAGGATGTGCAACGAATTCATGCCATAAAGGAGGTACAACTCGCATGCCACGAGGTAGGTGCAACACATGCCTTTTTGGGAAGAGTAACTTATCCCATTATGGAGAGGCAACACATGCCTTAGAGAAGTGTAACTTATGCCATTAAGGAGTGTCATCATTTTAGGTGAGAAACATATGACTTAAATGAGGAGATTGTAACATATGCATTAATGAGAGTGTAAGAGGAATCTTTCATGACATGCCTTTAATGAGTGAGTAGCAGAGAGTGTAACGTAGTGTTATATGAGTCATCAAGAAGAAGTGAAAAGTGATTGAGTGTCATGAAGGAAATAGGACTTGAATTTCCTTTTGATAATATCATAATATCATAAAGGATATTATTATTATTATTATTGATGCTTAAGTCAAAATTGAGCTATTAGGATTGATTAATGATAAGTGAGTTTCCATCAACTATACTTTATTACCAATTGATGCAAGGTGATTTATTATTTTTGGAAAGTCATACTTGAGATGCTAAACATGACTTTGTAATTTTAGAAAGTCACTCCAGAATTGTCAGAAATGAGTTTTTATTTAAGGAAAGTCATCCCTAAGTTGCCAACTTTCAACACTCCCTCTTAGTTAGGGAGGAATTTCTTTCTACAACAGAGATTTTTGCTTTCTCTGCTTATCTCTATTCATCTTTGCTGTGGAACAATGATGTCTCAATCTAATGAAGAAGAATCATCACAAGGGAGATTCATCTATCACCCTATATCCACTGATCTTCCCACTCTGACATAAAATTGGGGGAATTACCACTTGTCAACACATGAAAGGACTGTGCACAACCATGTCTCACCTCAAGAGTCAAGTAGTAGAACACCTGCATCCACAAACTTTGTCAACACATGACAATAACCAAATCTCATCTCTGCTTGGGGGGGATTACCACTTATCAACACATAACAAGGATCATGCACAACCAATATTCACCACACCCATTGGCCAGATGGGTGGCAATCCCAACAAGCTCAACTTGTGGGTAGGATGCACTCTGGAGCATACTCTTAACAAGTCCTAGACATGATAGGAGGGATTACAAATTGTTAACACATGACAAGGATTGCACACAACCTACAGTTAAGAGTTCCCTCAACCACAGGATCTCTCCTGGATCTATTCCCAACCTGCAAGCTCAAACAAGAGGGAAGAGCTTAGCTTAGTGTTCTTGATCATCCATGACCTCCCCATCTAGAAAGGGTCACATTCGTCAGTCCAAGCTGCTCTCTGAATACCAAGAACTTCCCTTTCGGAAAAGGCTTGGTAAGTATGTCAACTATCTGATTATCAATTGTAATATGATGGAGTCTCATTGCTCCTCTCTACACCATAACCCAGATATAGTGATATCTAATCTCAATGTGCTTGGACTCGTCATGGAACACAAGATTTTCTAGAAGTTGAATCCCACTCTTATTGTCACAGTATATTACTGTTGTATCTGGTACATGCTCAAATAACTCTCCAAAGAGATTTCTTAGCAATACTGCCTCACAACTAGCCATCCTCGCAACAATGTACTTGAATTCAACCGTTCCAAGGGATACAAACTTCTGTTTTCTTCTCATCCAAGATATAATGTCAGATCCCAAACTAAGGCATCATCCAGATGTGATCTTTCTGTTAGCAGTGTTACCAACCCAATCAACATTAGAGTATCCATGTAGTCTCACATCTCCGGTATTATATCTCAATCCAAGATTGGTGGTCCCATGCAGGTATCTCAACACATGTTTTGTAGCAATCCAGTGTGCATGTGATGGCTCAATCATATATTGGCTCAGATTATTGACCACAAAACATATGTCCAGATGAGTGTTCACTAAGAACATCAGTTCCTCAATTAGTTAATGTCGATACTCAGAAGGATTTTTCAAATAAGGTCCTGCAACTTCACCACATAACTTCTTGAAATTCATTTGGATTGGTGTATGGACTTGCATTATGTCATACCAAATCTTTCCAGTAGCTTGACAACATATTTTCCTTGAGAAAGGAAAATCTCACTAGGTATCTTCCATACCTCTAGGCCCAAAAACTAGTGCATCAAATGGAGATCTTTCATTTCAAACTTAGAAGCTAACTCCCTCTTACATTGGAGATAAGAGATTCTCCACCTGTCAAGAATAAGTCATCAACATATAATACCAAAATCAAAGGCATACCTTGGACCGTTTGAAGTAGATATTTGGATCAACATTGCTTTTGTAAAACCAAGCTTCATCAAGGAGCTATCAATTTGGGAATACCAAGCTCTTTGGGCTTGCTTCAATCCATAGAGAGCTTTCTTTAGTCTAAACATAAGTTTTCCTGTCATGTTCTTCAAAGTTGAGGAATCCATGTAGAAAATCTATTTTCACATCCATTTACTGAAATGTCCATCCCAAGCTAACAACTAGAAATGCAATAGATCAGATGGTAGTATATCAGGCAACAAGTGCCAACATCTCATCATAGTCTACTCCCTCTTTCTGAGATAATATATTTTTCAATACTTCCATCCACACCATATTTAATTTTGTACAACCATTTACAAGTCACAATAGACTTCCCTTTGGGTCTTGGAACTACTTCACATACATCATTATGTATGATGGAATAATATTCTTTGGTCATAACATCTTTCCATACTTGATCTTTCAGTGCTTCTTCAAAAGTGCTGATTCAATTTGTATAATGTTGTTGAGGGCTACAACATATCCCTGGAACTGACATGGTTTCTTGCTTTCTCTGAAGGTTCCTCTAGGGGAACCATGCTTTTGAATATACTGTAAAGTGTTACGAAGCCATCATGGTCTCATTATAGTAGGAGGATAACATAAAGGAGGATCCGAGGGGTCCATGGGATCCATGGATTCATGAGAAAGATCATGCTTAGGCTCAGGATCTTCTTGTGTATCCAAGACATCATCCCGTCTTTCAACATTAGCAAGAGGAGGGGTGTCTCTAACTTTTCCAAGAGCTAAATCTTCAACAAATATTTCATCCCTTCTAAACTCTATAGTTCTTTGACCAAACATGTATATTATGTAAGCTTTAGAATTTTCATGATAACCACCAAATGTACCTTTCTCACTTGAAGCTTCTAGCTTGGTCCTCTTTTCCTTTGGCACATGGAAGTAGATAGGGAAACAAAAGATTCTTAAGTGCCTAACCTTGGTATTTTCACTAGTGAAGACTTCTTTAGGAGTCTTGTTGTTTAATGATCAGTGTGGAGATCTATTTTGGACATAGACAACAATGTTTGCAACTTCTCTCCATAGAGGCTTTGGTAGCTTTTGATCATGCAACATAGATTTGACTACGCCCATGTTAGTTCCATTCTTTCTTCCAGAAACACCATTTTTTTTCTGGGTTATATGGTAGGATGGTCTCTTTCCTGATTCCATATTCTTTGTAGAAGTCATTGAAATCATTTGAAGTGACCTCTTCTCCATTTTCAGATTTGAAGATTTTGAGTTGCTTTCTAGTTTTCTTTTCTACCAAAGCCTTGAAGTCTTTGAATATGTCAAATGCTTTACCATTTTTTTTTCAAAAAGAAAGTCTATGTCTTTCTAGAAAAATCATCCACAAAGATTATATAATACAAGTAGTCACCAAGAGAAGTTACAAGCATAGGTCCACATAAATCAAAATATATAAGGTGAATTACTTGACTAGTTTTGTTTTTTCTTGAAGGGAATGGTCCCTTTACATGATTTCTTCTTGCACACCCTTGGCAATCTCCATCATCATCCACTTTAATCTTAGGGATTTCAGAAACCATCTTTCTCACATGATGCAAAGCTTTATAGTGTAGATGAGCGAACCTTCAGTGCCACAATTCACATTGATGATTACTATCATGAATAAGCAAATGGATTGTTCTTCCATTGATTTTATAAAGACCTTCAAATCGTGATTCCAAAGTGAAGGTATCTCTCATGCTAGATCTCATTGGCCAAGTGATAACTTTTACATTTATGAAAACAACTTTCATTCCTTTATCTTATACGATAGATATAAATGCAAAATTCTTTTTCAAACCAGGTACATACAAAACTTCTTGAAGAGATATAGTTTTACCTTGATCCAAATGAAAGAAAACATAACCATATCCGTTTATGGGATATGTAGATTGATATCCAAGAATAATTTTCAAATTTGTCTCCCTCAACCAGATTTGAGATAACTTCTTTATAATTTAAGTGTCTTGAAGCACCACTATCAACCAACCAGCTATCACATGAATCTACATGAGAGGAACTAGAAAGAGAAGAAACAAGAAAGTACTGTGATTTTGTTTCAACTGCATTATTATCATACCTTTGGTTCCTTGAAATCTCGGAAGAACGATAGATTTCTTTATGAATAGTAGAAAATTCTCTTCTTCTATAATCATATATGAAGTTGTTGCTACGATTTTTGTGGTTGGATCTTAGTGCACTTCTATTTTATGTAAAATCACAGGCATAATGGCCATGGTTACAACAATTATAGCATTTAAATTTTGATAAGTCCTTGTTCCATTTATAGGAATTGTTGGATCTTGGAGAAATATTTCTTGAAAAGAGATGACCTCTTTTTCCTTTTTGCTTCTTGTCTTGGACAACCAAAGCATTAGGTTCTCCTTCTTCATGTTTGGGAATTCTTCCTCTGAAAATCATTCTAGCCTCTTCTTGACTGCACTTTCCCAGGAGCTCATCAAATGTGGGACACTTATCA
Source organism: Pinus taeda (assembly GCA_000404065.3). Lineage (NCBI taxonomy): Eukaryota > Viridiplantae > Streptophyta > Pinopsida > Pinales > Pinaceae > Pinus > Pinus taeda. Next base: position 84,833 of record APFE030314026.1, on the reverse strand, counting down.
TTGTTGTTGATGGTAGTAATAAATTTTTCCCAACTTGGAGAAAGACTTCCAAGCGTAATCAACATTAGCTCTTTATCAGATACAATTCACTAGCAGTTGACTATTGATATTTTATTTTAGATATCCTCATGAAGTAAGCTTGAGTGGTCTCTCCTCTATTCATCTTAATGTCCTTGAGTTGATTCTTCAAACCAAGGATTTGAATCAATTTTTTTACTTCATATATTCCAATCAATTTGTCATACATTTCCTTAGATTTCTTCAACTTGGAGACATAGGTGATGAGATGGTCTCCAAGAGAATTAACGATAATATTCTTAGCCTTGACTTCTACATTATTGTATTTGGTCTTGACAAAAACATTTGAATCTTCTGGTGGTTCTACTACCTTACCTTCCACATCTTCCAGTACATCATGTTCTTCAAGAGTAATGTCCAGTCTTGCCTTCCACGGACCAAATTTCAAACCATCAACCAACTTCTCTTCATTCTTGAAGTAAGAAGAATACATCTTGATCAAGTCGTGGCAATTAAGATCTCTTCAAAGGAGTGATAATTCTTATCTTCTTGGGCTTGTCTTCACAAAAACTCTGATACCATGTAGAAATTATGATGTTCTATGCCGTAAAAACTACTTATTACAAAACTTCTTTCTGTTGCAATATCAGTTAAACAATTGCAGACAAATAAACCAAATACACAATAGAAGACAACCAAGAACAAAATGAGACATAGAGAATTTAGGTCCAATTATTAAGGAAAAACTACACACGGGGAAAAACCAACCCTATTCTTCTTATATTAGATGTCAATTGTTTAACAGAGATACAAAGTACAATGAGAGATCAAGAGAATGAGTAATTTCACTCAAATATGAACAAGCTAAAGCATAAATATCATTGGTAGAAACATCAAATGCAAACACTAAATCAACCTTTCCTTCAACTGAATCAACACTGAAACACTGAATCAACCTTGGCTCACGAAGTCCTGCTCTTACTCTCCAAGTCTCTCTCTCACATTTTTCTTCAAGTCTCTCCAACTCTCTCTTTCAAGTTCTAATTATTCATTCACAACGCAAAAGTAGTAAGGTGAGATGATATGAGACACACGTATATATATAGGAGGTGCAAAAAATTCATGCCATAAAGGAGGTACAAATTGCATGCCATGAAGTAGGTGCAACACATGACTTTTTGGGAAGAGTACCTTATGCCATTATGAAGAAGCAACACATGCCTTAGATAAGTGTAACTCATGCCATTATGGAGAGGCAACACATGCGTTACAGAAGTGTAACTTATACCATTATGGATAGGCAACACATGCCTTATAGAAGTGTAACTTATGCCATTAAGGAGTGTCATCATTTCAGGAGAGAAACATATGACTTAAATGAGGAGAGTGTAATCTACACATTTATGAGTGTGTAAGAGGAATATTTCATGACTTGCCTTTAGTGAGTGAATAAGAGAGGATGTAACACAGTGATATGTGAGTCATCAAGGAGACAGGTGTGAAGTGATTGAGTGTCATGAAGGAAAGAGGACTTGAATTTCCTTTTGAAAATATCATAATATAATAATAATAATAATAATATTGATGATTTAGTTGAAATTGAACTATTAGGATTGATTAATGATAAGTTAAGTGATTTTCCATCAAATATACTTGATTACCAATTTATACAAGGTGATTTACTATTTTTGGAAAGTCACACTTGAGATGCTTAACATGACTTTTTAATTTTAGAAAGTCACTCCAAAATGGTCAGAAATGAGTTTTTATTTAAGGAAATTGAGTCCCTGAGTTGCCAAAACTCAACATTAAGCAATTACACTTCAAAAATTCAACCATAAATATACAAGAACAATAAATATCACAATGCACAGAGGGAACACAAGATTTACCCTCAGAAAACCCACTTGGGGGAAATTCCAACCACCTTTTCCTTAGAGAATTGCTTAAGTTCAACAAGAGATACACCTAATTATACTAGTCAATAAGGTAGTCAAACTAACCAACAATATAATGGTCAAACCTGGTCAAACAACCCTCTTGTCAAGCCAAACAAATTCAGTCTTGTTAGATCTCTCTAGCCAGAAATTCAGCCTTCCAGTAATTGTCCAAAAAAACTGAGCCCTGTTGCCTAGAAATAACTGCCCAAAATTTCGTCCTCCCAGTAACTGTCCAAAAAAACTCGAGCTTGTTGCTTAGAAATAGCTACCCAGAATTTCGATTTTTTTGCATAGAATATGATTCCCAGAATATGCCTAGAAACTTGCATGCATGAAGTCAAAGAAAGAGATAAAATATGATTAAATATCTTCATCCTTCTTCTTCTCCTTTTCTTGGATGCCCAAAAGACATCTTATCTTGTGTGTGATGGAATTGTCTTTTGGAGGAGATTGAATGCCATATATATAATGTTCGACTTGGCTTGAATCGATGTCTCTTCATTCAGGTTGACTTGACTTGAAGGAGGGTCACTTGACAAGTTTGGAGCCAAAAATTCAAAATTCAAATTTTTCTCTTTTGAAACGGACATGAAGAACATGTCTTTTATTGATAATTTTGAGGGCTTACAATAAAATGACATGAAGAACATGTCTTACATTTTAATTATATATTTCAAGGGCTAAAATATTAATTATGAAAACCGACCATAACTATAATTAAAAAAACAACTTTTCAATCTCCTCATATAAGTGGAGGAGTGTTATGAACCCAACTCACAAAAAGATACAAAAGATAGATGAACGCCTTAGAAATAAGCCTCTTTGAGGGGCCAACCTCCTTTACATTACACAAATGAACAATTCTTGGATGATACAAATGAAAAGACTTCCTGTCTATATATAGGAGTCTAAGGGGTCATAATATAATCAGAGCCGACATAACAATAATAATGTAAGGGCAAAATAATAACAATAGTGGGCTTCTATGGGGCACAATAATAACAATATGGGAACTACATGGGCACATAACTATAATAAAGGGGTTGTACTAATAACAATAAGGGGTTACACTAGTAGTATAGGGACTTAACATGCCCCTCTCCTTCAAAAAGTGTTGTCCTCAACGATTGAGTAGTTATTTATGGTCCTGTATAAAATTCTTGTCCTCCTATGTGGAATCTTCAGCTGGTAAGTTCCTCCACTTGATGAGATACTTTGAAATTGATCGATTTCGTAGTTTTCAGGTTCTTGTTTCTGTCACTGCTCCAGGTTGCAATATGATTTTTCCTTCCTCGTTAAGTTCTGGCAATATTGTTTGAACTGGGATCTTCTGCAACTTTTGAATGAGTGGTCACACTTCTTCGTTCTTCTTCCATTCATAGCTTGTTTCGTTTATCCAATCTGGTTGGATAATAGAAATGGCGCACAACAATGCTTCCACATCCTCACCCTTTATTGAGAGTGCATTTGCCACAACATTTTGCTTTCATTTTTTGTAGATGATTTCAAAGTCATAACGCAACATCTTTTTGACCCATTTTTGTTGCTCTTCAGAGGATAATTTTTGTTCTAAAAAGTATTTAAGACTATCATGATCCGTTTTTACCTTGAAGTGTCTTCCCATTAGGTAAGGTCATCATTTCTTAAGTGGGTGTAATATTGCCAACATTTCCTTCTCATAAATAGCTTTCTTGAGGGACATTTGTTTGTATGTATGTAACCATAAAAATACCCAATCGCCTACATCAAAACTTCTTTCATTGCGATGTTGATCTGCCTGTTGTTTCATTTGATTATGCAGCAATGTGGCGTTATCCTTTAAAAGTTGGAGAATTTGTTGTTGATGCTCGATGTGATATTTCACTGCTTGAATCTTTTTCTTCTTGATATGTCCTTCTATATTTAGAGTTTGAGGAGTGGTAATTTTTTCCAGTGCATTACAAGATATGGTCGGATTCATTTCTCGATGCTCTATGTGATCTTTCACTTCTTGAACATTTTTCTTCTTGATATGTCCTTCTATCTTGATAGTTTGAGGAGTGGTAATTCTGGCCATTGCATTACAAGATATGGTCGGATTCATTTCTTCTTTCTTGATGTGGTCTTTCACTTCTTGAACCTTTTTCTTCTTGATATGTCCCTCTATATTAAGAGTTTGAGGAGTAGTAATTATTTCCAATGCTTTACAAGATGTGGTCAGATTCATTTCTTCTTTCTCCAGGGTTGGTTCCTGGTGTATATACTATTCTTTTGACGTTTCTTGATCCTTTTCTTCCTCCTCTCCACAATCAATGTAAAATAATTTCTCCTCAACACACTTATGACCTTTACTATATTTTTTTATCACAATTATAACAAAGCCCTTTTTCTCTTTTTTCTTCCAATTGTTGTGGTGTAACCCTTGTAGGTTGTGGAAGGCTAGGAGAAAAAACACTTCCATATTTATAGTTGTGTGGGGTAGACTTCCTTGTTGCCATAATTTTTCTTTCCACTTTGTAACAAAGCCTTTTTCTCTTTTTTCTTCCAATTGTTGCTCTTTGTATCCTCATAATGTGCTATAATTTCCTCCATGAAAATTGACCATGTAATAAGTGGTTTATGAGAACAAAGCCCTTTATACCATAAAAATTGATCTTGTTTTAAATATGAAGATGCAATACATACGTTTTGTAATAGTGGTACACCATGTAGATCAAAATATTTCTCTATCTGTAGTATCCAATTCACCAGATCCTTGCCATCAAACTTCCTCATCTTGATTTTTCTTGATTTTAGGAGCTCGATCTTGAAACGACTGTAAATCTGTAATTTCAGATCTCCAAGTTCTGAAATTTCTTCTTGTGGTATCTCTCTTAGTTCTCTTTCTAACCCCGTATGTCAGATCAGAATTTGATTATCCAAGAAAGAGTTATGCCAAATCTCCCACGGTGCCCTGATTATAGACTAGTTCAGTAGATCAAAATTGTACAACGTGCCATGTCTCATTGTTTCGACTTTAGTACTTGAAACTGATATATAGAAAACTACAGGAAGTCCTCTTTCTGAAACTTCTTACAAAATTTCAATCTAATGTTCAGAACAAAAGTTATGAAGATTTTCCCAAGGTGACCTGTTTGGAATGTAATTTGGGGGTCTACAAAAACCCTAACTTCCTCAAATTATATCTCCAAAAATATAGAGAGACAAGTTCTGAAATTCGGAGCTGAGATTTAGTATGATTTCTTCTCAAATGGGTTTTTCTTAGCTTCTGAAACTTCATAGCAAAATAGTTATAGTGAAAATTCCACGATGACCTGTTTTAGATGAAATTCTAGAGCTTGCAAAAACGCTAACTTCCTCAAAACATATCTCCGAACATATAGCGAGAAAAAATCTGAAATTTGGACTCGAGGTTCAGAGCGGTGCTATCTCAAATGTGTTTTTTTTATCTTTTGAAACATCACAAAAAAAACGTTATAACGAAAATTCCATAATGACCTGTTTGGAGCAGTGAAACCCTAGAATCCAAAGCTCTGATACCAAATGTTATGAATATAGCTCATAAAAAGATAGAAAAGATAGATCAAGGCCTTTGGAATAAGTCTCTTTGAGGGGAAAACCTCCTTTATATTACACAAAGGAACAATTCTTGGATGATACAAATGAAAATACTTCCTTTCTATATATAGGAGTCTAAGGGATCATAATATAATCAGAGCCGACATAACAATAATAATGTAAGGGCACAATAATAAAAATAGTGGGCTTCTATGGGGCACATTAGTAACAATATGGGGACTACATGGGCACAATAATATAATAATGGGGTTGTACTAATAACAATAAGGGGTTACACTAGTAGTATAGGGACCTAACAAGGAGAGTCCCATTTGAATCAAATCATCATCACTTCTTAGAATTTAGACCTCCTTACAGAAACTCACACTTGATCTTTTTGTGGATGTGTTATAGACATATTTGGGCACTGCAACCCCAATCTCATATGTCCATAAACCAAGGGCTTATAAGCCCCTAAAAGTGTTCTTTCATACCCTAAAGGAACAAGTTCAACTTATTACATCATCTCCCAGAAGTTCTCCCTGAAAAACTACTCAGAACTGGTGAAAACTAGACCATACAGACTACTCAATGCTAAGGGTGTGATGCATCTCACCTGCTACATGAAAAAAGTGCGATGCATACTGAAAATCCCTTCTGTAGGGTGCGATGAGCGAGATCAGACAAATGGCAGAGGTAGTTGGCTAGGTGGAAACCCAGAGAATCTTCTAGAAATTGCCCATTTGACACTTGCCTCTCTGAATTCGCCCAGGGATGAGTAAGAGATCATGAAATCTCCAAGTGGAACC
>APFE030314026.1:16121-50776 GCA_000404065.3 Pinus taeda | reverse complement strand
GGGAGATCTAAATCTCCAGGAAAACCTGTAAAGGTGGTGTGTTGGAAATGCAGAAAGGAAGGGCACTACAAAAGGGACTGTAAATCTAAAGCTCCTACTAAAGGAAAGGGATCTGATGATGCTCCTTCTGCAGAGATGAAAACCACCTCAGATGAAGGTGGGGATGTGTACTTGGCTTCTTCAAGTACACATGTAGATCATGAGGCATGGTTGATTGACTTAGATGCATCCTTTCACTTTACTCCCCATAGAGAGTGGTTATACGAGTATGAGAAATACGATGGTGGTGATTTTTTCTTAGGGGATGATAGGAAGGCTAGAATCATTGGTCACGGAAAAGTAAAATTGAATTTGCAAGGTGGAAGAGTTAGAACACTTCTGGGTGTTTTGCATATTCCTGCATTGGCTAGAAATCTGATTTCTGTAAGCAAGTTGGATGATGCAGGTGTAAAAACAATGTTTGAGAAGGATACTTGCAAGATGGTTCGTGGAGCATTGGTATTGATGCGGGGAGTTCGGATTGCAAAGTAGCATTGTTATTTATGCGTGCAACAGTTCTGTGGTTCCTAAAAATGGAGCAGAAAATCTAGTGGTCTCTGGAGAGAAGACCTGTTGTGGCATCAAAGGCTTGGACATATTGGAGAGAAGGGCCTTCGAATACTTCATGGTAAAGGTATGGTAGAAGGTATGAGTAATAGCTCTCTGGAATTTGATTTAGAGCTAGTGCACAGTGATGTGTTTGGACCTGTGAAGGTTCCATCAATGGGTAAGTCTTTGTACTATGTATCATTTATAGATGACTTCTCAAGGAATATATGGATATATTTCCTTAAGAAGAAATCTGAAGTCTTTGACAGGTTTAAAGAATTTAAGGCTCTGGTGGAAAACCAGGCAGAGAAGAAGACAAAGGTGTTGAGAACATATAACGGTGGAGATTTTTGCAGTAAGGAATTTGAAGAATTTTGTAAGTAGTGTGGTATAGCACGATAGAATACTACTCCAATACACCTTAGCAAAATGGAGTTGCAGAAAGAATGAACAAGACGTTGATGGAAAGGGCAAGAAGCATGCTCAGTGGTGCTGAGTTAGGATAGGAATTTGGGGCAGAGGCGTTGGAGACAGCATGTTACCTGATTAATAGATCACCTTCATCAGCGTTGGAGGATAAGACTCCACAAGAGGTATGGACTGGTAAGAAAACCTCTCTTTCACATGTGAGGGTATTTGGGTGTGATGCATATGTACTTGTTCCAAAGGAGAAACGAACCAAGTTGGATAGTAAATCTGAAAAGTGCATCTTTGTTGGGTATAAGGATGGTTTAAAGGGTTATAAACTTTGGAACCCAGCAACAAGGAAGGTTGTGTACAACCGAGATGTGGTGTTCAGAGAGGTGAAAGATGCTATTAAACATGAAGTCCAACAAAAGGAACTTGAGAAGATAGAGTTTGAGCTAAAGGAGGAAAAATCAGACTCTATAGTAGAGGAGGAATCAGAAGATCTGGGTGTAAGAAGATCAATTCGAGAAAGAAGGCAGCCAGAAAGGTATAGTCCATCTGCTTTCTGTTCAAATTTTGCTTTATCTATTACTGATGATGATCCCAGAACTATGAAGGAAGCAATAGATTTAGAGGATGGAAAAATCTGGAAAGAGGCCATGGTTGATGAAATGACATCTTTGAACAAAAATGAGGCTTGGGATCTTGTGGAGTTGTCGGTTAGAAGGAAACCCATTGTCAGCAAATGGGTGTTGAAGAAGAAGACAAATGTAGAAGGAAAGGTGGAGAAATACAAAGCTTGGTTGGTAGCAAAAGGTTATTCCCAGGTGTCGGGAATTGATTTTGGTGATATTTTTTCTCCTGTTGCCAAGGTAACTTCTATTAGATTACTTTTATCTGTTGTTGTTGCTTTTGATTTTGAAGTAGAACAGATGGATGTGAAAACAACATTTCTTCACAGGGATATGGAAGAGGAGATCTACATGAAGCAACCTATAGGCTTTGCTGTGAAGGGTAAGAAAGAACGGGTATGCAAGTTAAAGAAGTCTTTGTATGGGTTAAAACAATCACCAAAAATGTGGTATCAGAAATTTGATACATTTATATAGGGACTTGGCTTCACCAGAAGCAAAGCAAATCACTGTGTGTATTTTAAATCAATTGGTGACCGTGTTATTTGTCTAGTTATGTATGTGGATGATATGTTGCTGGTTGGAAATGACAAAGAAATTATCCAGGATTTGAAGACCCAACTGTCCTCCAAATTCAACATGAAAGATCTTGGTGCTGTAAACTATATTTTGGGCATGGAAATTAAAAGAGATTGGGCAAAGAGGAAGCTCTAGTTAAACCATAGGAGGTATGTCGAGACAATACTGCAGAGGTTTAATATGCATGATAGTAAACCGGTGAAGGTTCCTATTCCTGTAGGTTAAAGTTATCTGTTGAACAGTGTCCCAAGACACAAGAAGAGGAAGAGGATATGTCCCGTGTTCCATATGCAAGTGCAATCGGTAGCCTAATCTATGCAATGGTCTGTACTAGACCAGACATTGCACGTGCAGTGGGAATATTGAGCAGGTCTATGTCAAAACCAAGGAAGGAGCATTGGACAACAGTGAAGCGGGTTTTTAGGTATTTGCATGGCACTAGAGATTATGTTTTGTGCTACCAAGGAAGACCAGGATTGGACAGAGTTTTGGATATCCATGGCTTCGTTGATGCAGACTGGGCTAGAGATTTGGATCAGAGAAGATCTACAAGTGGGTATGTGTTTAACCTATTTGGAGGTGCAGTCAGTTAGATGAGTAAGAAACAATCTGTAGTAGCACTATCAACTACAGAGGCAGAATACATGGCAGCCACTCATGCAAGCAAGGAAGCAGTTTGGTTGCAAAGATTGTGTTCATGTATGGGGTTAGTATAGGGAGCTATAAGGATAGACTATGACAGCCAAAGTGTAATTTTCTTGGCAAGGAACCCTGCTTATAATTCAAAGACAAAGCACATTGATGTTCCGTATCACTTTGTGATGGATATGATAGAAGACAAAAAGGTGTTGCTGGTAAAGGTGGACACTTTGAAGAATACTGCAAATGCATTGACAAAATCTGTGAGATTTGAGAATTTCTCTTGGTGTATAGAAACAATGGGCATTTCAGGGTTGGAAAAATGACTAAGCTCTCCTGTGGCCCCCTGTGGAAAGAAAACAACAAGTGGGAGAATGTTGGGTTGTGTTATGTTCTTTCCACGACTAACATATGTAGTGAACTGGGGGTTAGAGGGGGGCTGGAGCCCCCCCTTCGTTGTGCCGATTGCGTAGTGGGGGGGTCACAGGGGATTTTGAGGGGGGCGGGTAGCCCCCCTCTACGGGGTTTGGGGCAGTGCCCCGGGAAATTTTTTTTTGGACCCTATATTAGGTTGGGCGAACCTACCTGTGGTTTTTTGGTCCATGGTTTTGGATGTGATGGTTTTCGGTCCATGGTATTGGATGCTTCGGCATGTATATATATGTATTGTAACATTGAAAGGAATATAATGAAAAATAAAGCTGGTAGTCTTGGTTTTGGGATCCAGGGGAAATCTCTTTGTATATGTGTTTTATGTGTTATGCTCTCGCATTGATTATTTTCTGTGTTTTAGAATTCGTATGCAGGTAATTTCTGTACGGGGTTAAAACCTACAACTTTGAGTGGCACCCTAGTTGGCTTGCAGTAAAATCATATAGGTCTTCCATTTGTGCTTCAATTGCAAGTTATTGGGAGGAATTCTTTGGTGGGATGAATTGGTTATTATTTTCCAGAGTTGGATATTAAATTATTGTTGAAGTCATTTTCCGGAGCTAAAAATTATTTGGGGAGATGGATTTGAGTTCTTTGATAGGCCAAAATTGTCTATTTTAGAGGTCGAGTTCCTATTGCATCTATCAGAGATTATTTGCTTGTGTGACAAGTTACTTTAGCTGTAATATTTATCTTAAGATATCGAATTAATATTGCATTTTCTAGAGAATTATTGTTGCCAAATTTGTCAGTGTGAACAGGTCAAATTTATTTGTAAGGGACGCATTTATTTATTGGGTTGAGTTTATTTGTGGGAGCCCAATTTATTTGCTAGGTCTAAGTTTATTTATTGGGCCGAGTTTATTTGCCAGAGCCTAATTTATTCGCTGGGAAAAATTCATGTTTAATTGTTGGAGCCAATTTTATTGCTGGGGCCTAGTTTGTTGGAGCCGAGTTATCTTGGTAGAGAGGCCGAGTTTATTGTTGGGATTGAATTGCTTTTCATGTGGAGGCCGAATTCATCATTCTAGGAGGACCGAGCTACTGACTACAATAATGCCAAATTGATTGAGTTATTTGTTGTTGTATTACAGGTTCTCATATTGATATTCTCCATGTAAATTTCTTGATCAATTAATAAAATTCTGGTTGTGCTTTAAAATATTTATGTTGTAAGTGTTTAATTGTTTTTCATATGAAGTGTTCAAAGAAAAGCTTGCACACAAAGTGTTTTCCAAAATTTTTAAAATTTAAAATTTAATATTGTTGCAAGTTGTGCTAATATATTTCAGGTAAGGGATATTACAGTGGTATCAAAGAAATTTTTTGGCCAATTGTGGGTCCAAATCAAAGTGATGCCGAGAAGAAGAATTTCGGGACTAACATAATAAGCTTAAGGAATCATGGGTGCTAGAGAAAATCAAACAACATGGAAACAACATAAATGATATGATCAAGATGCAACATATGCTAATTAATGTGATAAGGTAGCTAACTCATGCCACAATGGGGAATCAAGGTGATCCTCATTTGTATGGAAAACCCATTGTGCCCAAAATTATGGACAATGCATCAAAGAGGAAAGACATGATTACAATAGAGGTGGAGTCACTGACAACAAATTGGGGGGTGTACCAGTCATTCTGACATGACATTTAGGCATCACTATCTTTTTGGGAGTTATGTCACCTAAGAAAAAGACACAAACCAATGGAGTTTCAGTAGAATTAAGCAAGTATCCTATAGTGGATCAAAGCAGAAGATGAAAAAGCAGTTAAAGGCTAGGAAGAAAAGGCTGAAATAAAGCTTAATATAGCCTTCGACACACCATTAGAGCTATCATATGAGGCTGCAAAAATTGAGGGAGAGTAATAAATGGCAAGGAACTCAGTCAATATATTAGAAAAAAGATCGAAGGGGTCATGGTTGGCAATGAGACACATGATCAAAAATTTGACTTGCATGATCACGGAGAGAAGCATGCCTTATATTTGCACCATGAGAATCATGAACTTTCACCTTTGGAGAGCCCTTTGAAGGCTCAAGAGATAATGATGGTTGAGATGGGTGATCATTCATCCTTGGGCCCAAAGCATTGATGAAGTGCAAGTAGGTGTTGAGACATCCAACATGGGTCTAGGGATTTCAAATGAAAGTGACTAGAGGAGATTTGAGTATCTAAGGGAAGATATAAAAGAAATGAAGAAGAATAACTAAGAACTTCTAGGAACCATATTACAACAGATTGATGAGATTGAGGAACTCATAGTGGTACGTTTTGAGTTAACGACCAAGCCATCTAGTGTTGAGGAATAGCTAAATTCCCTAACAAGACAACAATGGGAGCATATGTTGTAGATTCAACACAACCCTCTTCAGGGGCACATCGAAGGGGCTTACAACATTATTACCCCACCTCTATGCATTGGACAAAGAGATGTAGATTTACTTAGACAGATCTTATGGTATGACTAGGTGAGCTGGATAGTGCAGCATGAGTTGAGTATGGCGTAACATCAACATGGAGGGCTAGTTTCGTGTACAAATGTTTGTGCATTTGTTCCCTCTCTTGGGATTTGATGGCGAGATATCTTGAGTTGGTACCTGGTGGAGTGGGATAGAATTCTAGAGATAGTCATAGCTCTAGGTACAACTTAACATGAGCTTTCATACATTGAGGATATTGGGGGCCTAGGTTAGCATTGGGATTTAGGTGGGAATATCCAACATATAACAATAGTGCAGGACATCTATGGAATTAATAGGGTGGTTGAGTTAGTGACTAAGGGCACACATTTCTTGAAATTTCAATTGGGAATGTGTAAACTTCAAGAGATGTCCTTGCACATCGTTCATGCATGGGGTTGCAGGGTGGTCAACATGCCCTAACATGAATTGTTCAGATGGGATGGAATTGGTATGCCACCATGCAAATCATTGTATAGAGATGATGTTATTCCAGTGATGTATTGGGCAGAGAGGCCACTGAGGATCAATGCAATGATAACACTCTCACTTGCAGGTGAGGAGCTATGCCAATCAAATTTAGCAGGGTAGATTAGGAGGAGTGATCCACATCACAGTGGATTCATTAGTGGAGTGACAAGAACATTGTCACATATAGGATACCAGTTAGTCCATGGTAGTACAAGAGGAGGAGGTGATACCTAGTGGTGTACATGGATATGCCATGGTGTAGAGTGGTATGAAGCGGAGTACAAGGATACATGGTTGCATGCAGTGATGTATGGTGCTACACAACGAGATAGTAGAGTATTGTCTCCAAGGAGATCTCCTGAGAGGGGAATTATACATACCAATGGGTTTAGCTTACTTAGATTTGATGATGGGATGGATGAGAATCTCTTAATAATACCATTAGGCATTCACACCTATCTCTCTTTCGTATTGCTTACAATGAGAGAAAATTTGGTTGTTGTCCCTTGATGCTCTCATCATGAGTAAAAGGACGTGGGAGGCTCACCTTAGATAGTTAGATGGGACACAATACATCAAGAGAGAAACTTCAAAGTTGAGGCATATGACTAGGGGACGAGTTGAATTTAGAAATAAAATATGTTCCGCTCTTGAGTCACACTTAGGAATATGCATGATACACTTTTGGTAGGACATTACAAGGTATTGCATGAAAATGAGGTAAAATATGTGGTAGACCTCTCTTACAAAATGTTGTTTAGACTCCATATATTATTAGGGTGCATCATCAGGAAACTAGATATCATATTTACCTATGTGATTTATCTGGAGCAGGGTAGTTTAATATGCACTAGGTTGATTATCAATACATGGCATCCATCTGTTGATTGCATACTAGGATTAGAGGAGAGTTATAGATGGTTTATAACAACTATGATTACTACACAACAACAATCAGTAGAGATTGGGAATTGTGAACTTCTGATTTGGTTGTGGAATCCAGGGATCCAGTGGATTGATAGATCATTTTAGAAAGGATATGATAGTGAGTGACCTAGTTTATTTTGGGGTCGATACATGGAGGATTGCTGAAGCCTTCACCATATGGCGAGGAAGGTTTTCCTTGTTCTTGCTCAGGATCAAGCCTAATTGTAGGTTGATAAATTCTAACCTCGTTGAGATGCCTTAGAAGGTTGTGCTGCATGAGTGTGGGTTCGAGCCTTATACATATTTTGGCATGTGTTTCTAGGTTAGGAGGATTCAATATGAACATGATGGGCAGTCAATTGTGACCAGAGTGGCACATTGTCAGCATGGTCATCCCTTTTTGAGATTAACATGGAACCTTGTCATTACAAAGCTTGGTAGTTAAGTTACCATTAGGGATGAGATGGTTTTTTAGGGGGATATCATTCATATCTTCCATTGGACCCTAGTTCTATGGAGAGCGTTTCACTTCTTAGTTATTCGTTGATATTATGGAATGCCTTACTAGCATGGTCGTGTGATCAACAAGAGGAGGCCGTGATTAATTCATGTAGATGAGGACCATTTTTAAAAGAAGTTAGATTGTACCTTTAGAAGTTCATTATTTAGGTGCACATGATTGATTTCCCAACAAGGCAACCTCTTGAGGAGTTGATTGAGATTTTTCGTTATTGAGATGTTCTACTTAATGACAATATGCAAAGGGTGTCTGGTGTTTATCCTTGTTGGAACGTGCGTGGAACAAAGAAGTATTCACATTGATCAAGATAGTTTGGGATATTGGTATTATGGGGTTCATTCATGTTGGGATAGTATAGTGGTATGGAGTAGCTCAGTGGCACATTTGGGACCCTAGTATAAGTTTGGATTCAGGATAATCACAAAAGAGAGGTACATTGAAAATTTGTTATCCACTTGTCAATTCAATATTGATAATTTCGTTCCAATATATCTTAAATAGAATCGTGAGAAACATTTGGAATGGGGTGCATACATCTAAACACATGCTCTTAAAAATATTCCAGTTGAGTCAACTTTAGCGTCTTAAATCCAGGAGGAAGATAAAAATGGTTTACCTAGTTCAAGGAAGGATATACTTTGATTAGATAAGATTTGTATTTTTAGTATTATCTTTAGTTGAGAAAATCTTTAAATATTTTATTTCTTTAGTTGAAATAATATCTTATCTTATTTACTTTTCTTATTTATACAACTCATTACGTTGGAGTATCGGTTGGAAATTGTTGAAACCTAAGACTTCGATTTTGTAATCAAGTACTCTATTATTCAAGTTTTGAAGACCATTTCAGATTTTGAGCAGTTCTTGGAGTTATGAGCTTGATATATCATGATATATATAATTACTTAATAACTAGTTTTTATATTTTTCTTATTCTTTTATTTACGTATCAAATTTTTTAGAATATTAGAATGTGTTAGTGATTATTTCCTTTCAAATAACTTAGCATGTATTATTGTCAGAATTACTTATTTCAAATTTATTGATTGTTCTTAATTCATCGACATTAATTTCTGATATTCAAAATATAGTTGTATGAGTTTCTTTCATTTACGAGATAGATTTATTTATGTTATTTGATTTTAGTAAATTGCATTCAATAAAAATATAAAATCTAAAAAAATGTAAATCAATTGTTCATAAGTTTTTGAAAAAGATCCCAAAAATCATTTTGTGTGGCTAACTAGACCCATATTCCAGTTAAGGTCAAACATTCATAGTATTTTCTTTAATATTATGTTTGGATGATTCCTCATCCCCCCACCCTTACCATTGTTTGATCACTCAAGCTAATTCCACACATGCACACAATAAGTTGTAGATTTATTTTTAGTTAATTGTAAATATTAACTTACATAATATATTTTCCTTAATTTAGTTTTAAAATTAGCCTTAATTTAGTTTATTTTAGAGAAAAATAGGCAAGCGAACCTTTGTTCAGTACAACAAATCCTCATGATTAACTTTCTCTTTATCTCCCTTCTTTGCTTCCACTGACTGTTTCAGTGTATTTTTCTCCACCTTTTTAAAAAAATCAGCTCTATATATAGGGGTGGTGCTAATTTTGGAGTTTTTTTCGCCAATCACAGAAAGTCAACGCTAAAGTTGGTGATAAATAGTGTAGTCTAATATGCCAAGTTTAACCTTTTCCTTATCTCCTGATGTAGCTTAATGCATAGCTTCCTGTGTAACGTCCTATTTTGCTGCTAGTTATGACATTATTTTTAACGTCCATTTTAGCTTCCTTTGTAGCTTCCTATATAACGTCTTATTTTTCTCATCATTATGGCGTTGGATATGAACTTTTATGTTACACATGTTGGGGATGTATTTTATAATTAATTTGGGGGGAGGAGTGTATGGTATGTATCATACGATACATTATGAATGTATCCAAATTCAATAAACAATACACTTATCCTAAATTAGTAATTACTCACTGACATTGTTACTCTTGCTGTCATTTATCAACCATTCATGGTGCCATACCTTTCTATTGCCTCGCTTGTGTGTTGTGTAATGTAGCATCCACAACTAGGAAGGAAGGGCCCTCCTTCTTAGTAGGGATCACTAGTTAGGAAGGTATTGTAACTGTTTGATTTATTTCCTCTTAGTTATAATTCATGTGTGACTTCTATCACTGTTATTATTAGTCTTGTTCATGCTTTAATGATTGCAAAATTGTAGACTTTGTATTGTGTAACAACATAGGTCCTTAACAGTTCCATTTGTTAGTGTGAAAGTCATTTAATTCCCGTTACAATTTGATGGTGTGTTTATTTCATTTGAATGTGTGTTTCAACATTTGTTAAGAGAATGGTTTCGAGGAGCCCTCTTCTTTTCTGAATAAGAATGACAATGTGACAAAGCGGCTTTATTCTACATTGTGTTTATTTCTTGAGAGTGTGAACAAGGTTTGAGAGTGTAATAACCAGAGTGTTGAGTCGCTAAAAGTGTGATTACAATGATTGAGTTTGACATTCATTAGCACTAGTCATCATTTTCTCTTGCACATATTTTGTGTACTAGCCTTGAAATTACAAAACCTACCCGGATTGAAAATTAATGTGAAGAGTTGGGACTATGGCTTCGAATTAAATGGACAATTGTTCTTCCCAAAAACAAGATGAAGAAAAACCTATACACAACTTTGACATAATGAAAATTGAAGCAAAACTTGGAATGCTGTATGAAATCTGAAGCAAAATTATTTAAGGTTTAAACATATAATAATTCAAAAGTGTGTAAAAATATTAAATAAACAGTCTATAATTTGAATTAATCAAATTTGCTAATAAATGAAGCCTTGATGTACATTTTATTGAAGCAAGGAAATTTCGGGCTACTTCAAAAAAATGCACGCCCAACCTTCATTATAAATCCAAATTGAATGATTTAGATTGGAGAGTATTTTTTCACTCATAATTAACAATGAATTTGCACATAGAAATTTCTGTTATGCAAGAATATACAAAATTGGATTGATTTCTTGGGTTGAAGTGAAGGTTTGTGTGCCTAAAATAAATGCACACCAGGACCTGTACTTAATTGACTATGCGATAATGATCATTCCAACCTAAATATAAAACCATTTTATTCAACATATCATACTCATTTTCATAAAGGAAATGTTATACACTGAAATCTAAGTCTGCCATAATATCAGTTGATCATATCTACCAATGATCACAATAAAAAAAATACACACTTTGAGGAAAACCAATTACACTCTTGGTAATGAAATTTGAAATGGAACATGCTTGGACAATTCCTAACCTTAGGATATAACCTTGCAGCGTATTTGGCAAATATCCTACATAACTATGTTTCCCACTTATACACAATTTTTTTTTTGGTAGGTAAACACCCACTAGGGATTTGAACCAGTGACCTATCGCAAGGAGTGCCTTAACAATGCACCCATTCATCGTCAATCCAAAGCCCTGTGGGCCCACTTATACACAACTTTCACATAAGGCAAGTCGAAACAAAAAAAAGAATGTTGTATGAAATCTGAAAGTATAAATATTTAAGATTAAAGTAAATATATAACAATGAAAAAGTGTGTAAAATCATTAAATAAACAATCTACATTTTGAATAAACTAGGTTGGTTAATAAATGAATCTGAGGCATGCATTTTAGTGAAGCAAGAAAAATTTGGTCTGCTTCACAAAAATGCATGCCCAACCTTCATTTCAAAGCCAAATTGAATGATTAAGCTTGGAGAGTATTTTTTTAGTCATAGGTAACATTAATACAATTCAATATTTTTGTTTTTTCATCATTCCATCGATATGGTGGGAAACATTCCACCGTTTACCCTAGGAAGATGCCATTTATCCTATCATGTTCCAGCCATCTTCCAAACAATTTTACAATTAGAATGTACAACATTTTTCATTGGATAAAAATGAAAAACATGGGTATGTTGCCTCTACTATATGTTGCAAGAAATGAAAATTGACATATAAATAGTAAAATATCCAACTAACTTATTGAAAGTCAACTATTGATACCTCGTTCTCCATCCACATAACAAAGTCGGTTCACTTTTGCTTTGTAACATGTCATTTTCGAAGTTTAAATGCTGACAAGTGGAATTAAATTGTTCATTCCAACCAAGTGTATAGTGCAGTTGAAAATAGTATAATACACCATTTGCAATTGAAATCACTCAACAATAAGGAACAATGATGGTACAATATACATTTTTTTGAGCGATTTAGAATTGGTTTAAAAACTGAGAAATTGTCATTTGTGTCCAATCAATTGCAAGAAATTGTCATTTTTGTCACAAATGCATCTATATTCATCCCATTTTTGTACATTTGCACTCCGTTCTTGACAGAACAATTCAAGAACTTAAGTCACTAGTTTTGAATTTTGACCAAGAGAATTACAAATTGTGCACAAGTGTAAATAAATCATTCATTCAAACATGATTGTTAAATATTTGCATGGATTTATATTTTTATGGATTGCATTTTAAACTAACAATCCACCATAGAAAAAATGGTTAAAAGTGCACTTTTCATACATCTATTTTGAGAAAATGAGGGAAGGTTAAAAAAATCCAATAGAGGAATGTTATTTCCCAGTATGTGTACTTATCCCATTCCCAAATCCATTTGCTATTATCATTTCATAATAGGGGATGAATTGCATTTTTATTAAACTAATGGGACATCTCATGCATACATGACAACCCTTAGGTGTTTTTTCTCAACATGCTCCTTTTTAGCCTAGATTGGAAAACCAAGTGTACAGTGAGGTGGAAAATAGTAGAACACACCATTTCAAACTGAAATCACTAAAACATAAGGAAGAATGAGGGTATGACGAACATTTTTTCGGAGTTGGGAAAAACTGGGTTAAAAAGTGAAAACTTGTCACTTTCTCGAATCAATTGCAAGAAACGGACACAAAATCCGAGGAATGTGAAAGAGGTTGTTGTCACAAATAAATATGTATTCAGCCCTATAGGATTATTTCCATTTAATGACATGTACAATCCTTGGCGGACATTTTTCTAAGCCAAGTTTTGTACAATTGCACTATGTTCTTGACATAACAATTCAAGAACTTAAGTCATTAATTTACTATTTGGACTAAGAGACTCACATATTGTGCACAAGTGTAAATAAATCATTCATTCAAATATGATCACATAATATCTGAATGCATTTGTATGTTTATGGCTTGAATTTTACACCAAAAGTCCATCATAGTGAATATTGTTAAAAGTGCACTCTTCATAGATCAAATGTTGATTATAATGTTTATTATATAAAAGTTTATCACATAAAGTTTATTATATATAAAGTTTATTATTCATATAAATGTCTAAGAACCTAGTTTATTGATATCCTTTGCATACATATTGAACTTTCATTCTCAATGTGCATCCTCTAGGTGCATCGTGAACTTCCATTTAGTCAATAATTTGAGACAAGGATGGGGAATTAATAGGTCACGGGGTTGGCATGTGCCAAACCTTGCACTATGTCTCTCCCCTCATTCATGGCCATTAAATGGGGGGAGTATGTGGCATTGTATGCCCACACTACCACCTTCACTTGCATTCGGTTATTTAGTATAAACATTTCATAATAGGGGTTGGCTTTCATTTTTATTAAACTAAGGGGACACCTCATAAATACAGGACAACCTTGCGGTTTTTTTGCTTAAAAGGCACAATTTTAGCCCAAATTGAAAAAACATGTGTATAATTAGGTGGAAAATAGAAGAACACACAATTTCCAACCGAAATCACTAAGAAATAAGCAAGAATGAGGGTATGGCAAACATTTTTCTGAGCTAGGTAAAACTAGTTTAAAAACAGAGAAATTGTCATTTTGTCAAATCAATTGCAAAAAAATGACACAAAATTTGAGGAATGTGAAAGAAGTTTTTGTCAAAAATATGTCTTCAGTCCCATAGGCTTATTTGCAATTAATGACATATGTACAGTGTTTGAAGGACATATTTCTAAGCCTAGTTTTGTACATTTGCAGAATGTTCTTGACAAAAGAATTCAATAACTTAAGTCATTAGTTTTTATTTTTGACCGTGATACTTAAAAATTGTGAAAGAGTTTTAATAAATCATTAATTAAAATATGATTATGCAATCTCCGCATACATATGTATGTTTATGGCTTGCATTTTACACTAAATGTCCATCATAGTAAAAATTGTTAAAAGTGCACTTTTTAGACATCCACTGTGTCATGATGAGGGAAGGTTAGAAAAATCAACAGAGGAATGTTCTTTCCCATTATGTGTACCGATTCCATTCCCAAATCCATTTATTATAATCATTTCATAGCATGGGTTGGATTGCATTTTTATTAAACTAAGGGGACATCTCGTGAATACAAGACAACCCTTAGGTGTATTTGTTCAATATACACCTTTTTAGCCCAAATTGAAAAACAAGGTGTATAGTGATGTGGGAAATAGTAGAAAACACCATTTATAACTGAATTCACTTAGAAAGACGCAATAATGAGGGTATGTGATGAGTCCCATCGTTGAGTATTTATATGGGCCTTAATTGGCCTTAATTCACCTCCTAGCTTAGCCAAACCAGCTATTCTCACAACTTATTGCATACTTTTGATTATATTTTTCTTATGAGTTGAGTTAGAGTTGGATATTTTGCTTTGTGGCCTAATATGCATGTAATACAAGAATAAAGGATAAAAGCAAGGAAAAAGTAGGGATAAAAGGTAAAAACAAGGAACTATGGTAAAAGACATTGGTAAAAACTCGGATGAGACAAGGGAGAGGAATTACATCAGGTAAATCCTCCTCATTTATTTCCCATCCATTCAAATATCCCTCCATCAGCTAAAAGTACACACATCCAAATCAGGAGTACTAAAGGACAGCCAAGCAAGTGGAAGTACAAGTAGCCTCCCTACTAGAAGGCAAACGAGCTAGTGAAAGTGAAAGGACAAGTTACCATTAAGTTGGGAGTTGTACCTCCCTAATTTTGGGGGAAGTCATTGAGACTTCAGATGTATAAATAGAGAGGCTTGGGACCTCAGTTTTTTTAGGCAGTTAACCAATAGTCAGTCAACCAGTTAGCAAGTATTCAGACCTTCTGACTTGTAATAGTTTGATGTAATACAATGTTCTTTGAAAATGAAGATGAGGTTTGATTTGAGCCAACACTGAGTTAACTCAGAGGGCTGAAGCTCTTAGGTTAGGGCCCAACCCTAGTAGCCAAAGATCCTCTTTCTTGTATTGTATTCTAGTATAGATTCCTCATTTCTATTCATTTACTTAAGCAGTTCATTTCCATTACAATAGTATCATAGATGCATGGTTTGATTGTTCCATTGGTTAAATAGATGCATTTTCATTATAGTGGTTCAACACATATTTCTAGTTTCCTGCTCATTGAGTTAAGTAGTTTCCTGTTTCTTGTTCATTTGCTTGAAGAGTTGCAGTCCATTACAGTAGGGTAGAACATAGTAGTTGTGTTTCAGTTTGTTCCATTTATGCTTTCATTTAATCAGTAGGTTGGCAAAGAAAAGATCCATTAGGATGCTCACAGGTGTCTTGGCCTCACCTCCTCCCTCTGGGACCATGATGTGAGGAAGAAACCTTGTAGCAACCCCAAAAACACAAGGTTTTGGTTTTCATAGGGTTTGTCATTTAATGCAATCACGTGGTTCATCATATCATTGCTTGGTTTGTTTCATGATCATTCACTCATTTCCTGGTCGTCTGTCCCTTCGCCCTCTGCCTAAGACCTCACTCATACTGTCATTCTCCTTCGGCCCGAAATGCTTCCATAGGAGGTAATGATTCATGTTTAAAAGGTTTTACCAGTAAAATTCCTTTCACAAACCAAATCATCCAATTGTTTCCCAATCCACTTTTCGCATTTGACCTTTTTTTTTCCCTTTAAATCCCCACATTCAATTTGCCTTGTCAGATCCGACAGTTGTCGTGCTCCCGCTCACCAACCTGCTTGGTCACATCCCCGCCGTAGATCTACCTTGCTAGATCCGACGACCATCGCGTGATATTGCGTGGATTTCCGTTTGACTGTTATCAGGCTGAGGGCACACGATATGGGTGGTTTCCTCGTGCTATGTGTTGGTCGGGGAGGCTAATTGCGTAAAATTATACAAAACCATTTACGGCTTTGAGGGTGTGCGAGATACAACTTATCGCCCTCCAAACCCGTTCTTCATTACTGCACGTTTCTTTTCGCGCTCCAATCTCCACCGTCGATCTGACCTACTAGATTTGATGAATTTCACATCACCTGATCGCTTTATCACCTTGAACTCTCCAGCGTCAATCTATCTCTTGATCCGACGGCTGTCGCTTAACCTGATTGCCAACTGGCTTGGCTGATCTACGCCATTCATCTGTCGATCGCCTCC
Source organism: Pinus taeda (assembly GCA_000404065.3). NCBI lineage: Eukaryota > Viridiplantae > Streptophyta > Pinopsida > Pinales > Pinaceae > Pinus > Pinus taeda. Next base: position 34,648 of record APFE030314026.1, on the reverse strand, counting down.
GTGATATAATCCCAAACATCCATCCTGTTAGTCCACCATGTCCACCCATTTGCCTACGCGCCCTCCTACTGTCCGATCTCAACCGTTCATTTACCCTTCACCCACCTGATCCAATAGTCCTCGTGCACTGTTGCTCATTACATCCTCTTCCCACTAGTTTTGACCTCTGATTGTTTTTTTCTGCTCTTCCTCCTAAACACCTACTTGGCATAGTTTCCATTGTTCACCCCTTAGTCTAGTTCTATGCTCTTTTACTTCTGCAACTTAGATAGTTAGCATTAAATTAGTGTTTTTTAGTAATTGTGCTTAGTCTAATTGTTTTCATGATTAATTAAGTTGTGATGAGTTAGGCTTGCATGTTGTTTTCTTCATTTCTATAGTAGAATAGCTCTCCCCTAGACTAGGTTTTCTCTCCTTCCATCAAAATCAAGCTTCTTCAGACCCTCTAGAAGTCTAGCTTGGAACCCCTGGGGTCTCTTGCCAGATGAGCAGTGACAAGAAGAAGTACCTTCACTTCTACTTGTGTATATAGCACAATCACCTCCAAGTTTGTACGAACCCTGGGTTGATAAGTAAAGCTGACAGCCCTGGGAGTTACGGCATTCTTGCTGCAATACCTAGGCTCATCAATTTTTGGCGCCGTAGCCAGGGAGCTGTCAGAGTAGTAGCGCTTACTGCTCTTTTCTTTTATTTTCTAGTTTCTAAATTTCTTCCATTAGTTTATTTCTGCAAAAGTAATATAGTTTCTTTCTTTCATTTTGTCATTTATCTGCTTTCCTTTCCATTATGCAAGTTAATCTAGTTTCCTTTCCTGCAAATAGAATTTCAATTCAGTAAGTAGTTATCTTTCTGTCAATAGTCTTTTATTCAACAAGTAGTTTCCTTTTGTTAGTGGTTTTCATTCAATTCAACAATTACATTATGCAAGTAGTTTCCATTCTGCTAGTTGTCTTTCATTTAATCAATAATTTCCTTTCTGCAATTACTTCCCATCTTTCAAGAAAAATCTCACAAAAACCCAAAAACATTTCCTTTCATGCCTTGTAGGATTAGGGATACTTCAGGAAAATTGTTTCCAAATACCCCCACCTCATCCAATAGTCAACCTCCTTTCTTCTTCATGGACGGTGAATTGGAAGTCCCTTTAGTTGAGCAAATTGACATATTTGAAGAACCTATAGGGGAAGAATAAGAGGAAGAACCCATTCCTATTGAGCCAATGGTTGAAAAATTAAATGGAAGAGGAGATAGAGGGATAATTATGAGTGCCTTCCCCAATAGGGAAACAATGGGGACACTAAAATGAAGAATATAATCCCCTCTGCTCTACCTCATTTCCATGGCTTGACCACAGAGGACCCTAACACTTTCCTATTTGAGTTTTCTGTTGTCTGCCGAATCTATGACTACACAGATGATGAGCAGAAGTTGAAACTATTTCCATCTACCCTCAAGGATGCATCATTGCGCTAGTTCATGGGTTTACCTGGAGATAGCATAAAAACTTGGGCTCAGATGCAGCAGTCATTTAACAACAAAATATAGGGACTACTATAGGTCAAAGGACACTAAAGATGAAATTTTCAGGATGACCATAGGCCATGATGAATCCCTAGAGGACTACGAAGAAATATTCCAGCTTAGCTACAAAAGGGCTAGGTGCACACTTGACCCTGAGTCACTGAAGCTGGTCCTACTTAGATGAGTAAGGGAGGATATCCTAGACACCTTACATATGTTATTAGGAGGAGATATCTACCCACTACCCTATGAGGAAATCAATACTATCTTTAGAATCCATTCTAGGGAAACCAGAAACAAGGGTAGAAGTAGTCAACCTTTGGCCAATACCTCATCTTCCAACTCATCCATCAAGGGTGAAATTGGAAATATGTTGGAGGACTTCAAAAGTGAGATGCTGCAAACCTTTGCCTTGCAATTGGATACCATGATTATCAGAAGGAAGCAAGAGGAAGTAGAGAGGGCCTTGGCCATCTTCTATCCTAGGTGCACTAGAAGAAATCCTAGGAATGAATGCCCATTAAACTGTATTGAGGTTTGCTTAGTCTGTGAAGAAAACCACTCCACACACAAGTGCCCTTCCTTACCTGGACTGAAAACTATATGCTAGGGAGCTGAAGGGGTCACTGAGTAGCTTTGCTACATTAACCAAAGGAGACCTCCTGGGCCTAGACCATTCCAGCATGGTATGCAAGGATCATCCCATGCATATTACAGACCTAACTAAACCACAACTACACCTTCTTGGGGACCCCCTGCTCATCCTTCATGGTCTACACCCCCTACTTGGTCCTATGCATCTCAATATAATTCCAAGCCACCCAACTAGTCATTTCAACCTTACAATCAGCCACAACATCAGTGGAATACCCCACCCCAAGTGTGGAGGCCACAATTCAACAATGTTCCAGCTCTATTTCCTCCATCACCTACCCAACCGTAACTCCTGCACTTTGATCCACTTAGGAAACCCCAGATGCCTGCCCAGCCAAATCCAAACGCAAACAATAGGCAGGCCCAACAAACATATGGTGGAGAGACATCATACCTATATTATGCTATTGAAATACAGGAGATCAACATAAGATCTGGGAGAATTCTCCTAGATAACCAACCTCCCTTTCAACATACGGAGGTTGAGGAAAAAAGAGAGGAAAGAAACCCTAAAGCAAATCCACCCTTTCCTAAAAGATTAGCCCAATAACACTAGCCTACCCTAGAAGAAATTGAACTTCTCGGAGAATTGGAAAACCTATGTGTAAATATTCCCCTTCTCCAGGAAATCAAAGATGTGCCTATTTACAATAAATTGATTAAGGAGAAGTGCTTTAAGCATCCAGGAAGAAGAAAAAGGGATGACCCTACCATTAATGTCATTGGGGAGTTATCTGACTTAATGCTGGAGCATGCAATATGTCCAAAATACTTAGACCTTGGAAGCCTAGTAGTTGATGTCCACATCAATGGCACCATTGTCCCACACACTCTGATTGATCTTGGGGTTGCCATTAATGTGATGACCAAGGACACCATGTTCAAGCTTAACCTCCAAGGGTCATTAAGGAAGACCGCAACAGTGTTGCAACTTGCATACCATTCCACAGTCACCCCTGAGGGAATTGTGGAGGATGTGATGGTCTCCATTGATTCCTGGGAGTACCCTGTAGATTTCCTAGTTCTCCAACCCAAGGTTAAGCTTATCGGTTACCCTCTCATCCTTGGGAGGCCATGGTTGGCCACGACTGATGCCTACATTAGCTGCAAAGCTGGGAATATGACCATTAAGAATGGGCATATGTCCAAACAATTAGTCTTATACCCTCCTGCTCAACCCTCCCTAGAACAGGACTTGCCTTTATGGTTGGAGGAGGAGGAAGAAGATGAGATTTATTTTTCCGAACTATATACTTTGGAAGCCATCATAGGAGGAGGGCAGAAGATGAGGACGATTTAAATGAAAACCTGCTCCAAAGTCCAACTCCTAGTTCATTACCCCTAGAAGAAGTAAAAGAAACACTGAACAATCATCCAATTGACTTATGCTTGGCCGATTCCAACCAAATCTAAGTCAAAACCATAGAATTTGGCCCAGAAAGAACCTTGAAGATTAATCCATCTCTTTCTACTTCAGAAGAGGAACAACTATGCAACTTGTTGAAAGAGAACCTAGAAGCCTTTGCTTGGAGCTACAAGGAAGTGAAAGGAGTACACCCCTCAGTGTGTACTCACCACATACACATCAAGGAAGGTTGCAAGCCAGTCAGGAAACCACAAAGGAGAATGAATCCAACCCTCAAAGACATATTCAAAGAAGAACTGCCGAAACTATTAGATGCAGGTTTCATTTACCCTATCTCTGATAGTGAGTGGGTCTCTCCTTTAGTGTTAGTGCCCAATAAAAATGGGAAGTGGAGGATTTGTGTTGATTATAAGGAATTGAACAAGGCCACAAAGAAGGACCACTTTCCCTTACCCTTCATTGACCAAGTGCAAGATGGCCTGGCAGGGAAGAAGTTCTTTTCTTTCCTAGATGGATTTAGTGGGTAAAACCAAATCCAAATCTGCCCAAAAGACTGGTATAAGACCACTTTCACCTGTCCATGGGGTACTTTTTCCTATAGATTTGTTCCTTTTGGCCTGTGCAATGCTCCTGCCACTTTCCAGAGAGAAGTCCTAAGTATTTTTGTTGAATTAGTTCATGATGTTGTGGAGATCTACATGGATGATTTTACACCTTATCAATGTGATTTCCAAGAGGCCCTAACTAACTTAGGCAAAGTATTACACAAATGCATTGAGATGAACTTTTCCTTCAGTCTAGAAAAATGTGAATTATTAATGGTCGAAGGGACTGTGATAGGTCATTCCATATTTTAGCGAGGACCGTAGGTGGACCCAAACAAGGTAGCCATCATCCAAAGGGTCCCACCTCCACAAAAGCAGAAAGATGTTAGGAGTTTCTTAGGGCTAGCTGGATATTACAGAAGATTCATAAAAGACTTCAACAAGCTAGCCTCTCCTTTGTTTGGATTATTGGCCAAAGTTTCTAAATTTATATGGTCAAAGAGCTGTCAAGAGGCATTGGACATTTTAAAGGATAAGGTAACCACTGCACCAATCCTTAGAGGCCCAAATTGGGCCCTCCCTTTTCACATCCATGCTGATGCCTCACATAAAGCCATAGGAGCAACCTTAGGACAAGTAGACGAGAAATTGCTCAAAGGCTGAGCTAAACTATACTGTCATAGAAAAAGAACTCTTGGCTATTGTGCATTCACTGAAAAAGTTTAGGCATTACATTACAGGCTATCAGACTTTTGTGCATATTGATCATGCTGCAATTAAATATTTAATGAACAAACCAGATGTAAATGCTAAAATCATAAGATGGTTACTCTTATTGCAACAGTTTGATTTAACTATTGTTGATAGGCTTGGTAAAGAAAATGTTGTTGTTGACTTTCTGTCTCGAATGAATCTACTTGCAGGTGAAGAAGGAATAATGGATGATCAGTTCCCAGATGAGAATTTGTTTGCTATTTCAGTTGAAGAAGGAATAATGGATGATCAGTTCCCAGATGAGAATTTGTTTGCTATTTCAGTTCTCTCCCCATGATTTGCTAATATAGCAAACTATCTGGTGTTAGCATAGTTCCCACCAAACTTGCCCTCTAGAGAGAAGAGCAAGATGATTAGGAAGAGTTCCCCCTTCACTTGGATTGGGGGTAATCTGTTCAAACTTGGTCTAGATCAAATATTGAGAAGATGTGTAAGGGAAGAGGAGGTCTTTGACATCCTTCTGACATGTCATGATGGGACTTGTGGAGGTCACTTTGCAGCAAAAAGGACAACATTCAAGGTGTTGCAAGCATGCTATTATTGGACTACTCTTCATCAAGATGTGAAGAAATATGTTAGTCAGTGTGATCGGTGCCAGAGGATGGGAAAGCCTACTCCAAAGGATGAAATTCCCTTGCAACTTCAAGTGACTTTCGAGCCATTTGACAAGTGGGGCATGGACTTCATTGGGCATATCAACCCTCCTTCCAAGCAAAAACAACACATCATTGTGTGCATCGATTACTTGACTAAGTGGGTAGAAACCAAAGTAATCAAGGCAGCAACAGAAGAAAAGGTGGCTGAGTTCATAAGGGAGAACATATTCTACAAATTTGGATACCATAGAGAACCAGTCATAGACCAAGGCAGCCAGTTCACCTCCAACATGATCAAATAACTCCTCAAGCATCACAAGATCAAACATAGGACCTCCACTCCTTATCATCCACAAGCTAATGGGCAAGTGGAGGTGACCAACAGAGCACTGGAAAACATCCTAAGCAAGGTAGTGAACAAAAATAGAAAGGACTAGACTAAGAGACTAGTTGAATTCACTTGGGCCTATAATACAACATAAAAGACCACCACTGGATTCACACCCTATGAGCTGGTCTATGGAAAAAAGGCTTTGCTATCCATTGGATTTGAATATAACACATTGAGGATGGCAGCCCAACTAGATTTAGATCTCAGTCATGCACAAGAAGAAAGGTTGTTCCATTTGAATGGCCTAGATGAATTCAGAATGCAGGCCCTTTTCCATACAGAGATAATTAAGCTCCAAAGAAAGATCTGGCATGAAAAGCATATCAAGGATAAGCTATTTGAAGAAGGAGACTGGGCACTATTATATGATTCAAGGTACAAGGACTTCAAGGGAAAGCGAAGAACAAGATGGGTTGGACCATATGTGGTGGAAAGATGCCATGACAATGGTTCAGTGCAAATTAGGACTAGAGATGAAGAAGCCATTCCATTGCTAGTTAATGGACACATATTGAAATTATACGAGAAACCTTCATCTAGACAAGAGTTCAATGACAGCATCAATAATACAGTGATGATGGTGGAGCAAGTTTTAGCTCCTCCCTCATCAGGTCACTGAAAAAGAAAGAAAAATAGAATAAGGATTTAGGTGAAAACCTCCATGAGTCACCTGAGTCCCATCTTTGGGTTGAAAACCTCCATGAGTCACCTGAGTCCCATCTTTGGGTTGAAAACCTCCATGAGGCAGCCCAAGGATGAGAAAAAAAAGGAAAGAAAAAGAAGATCCCTGGGTGAAAACCTTCCTTGAGGCACCCAGGGAAGATACCTAGGGTGAAAACCTCTCTGAGGCAACCTAGGTGTTTTAAAAAAAATACAATAATAAAAGAAAAGGAAAAAAAACATAATTTTTGTTTGTAGGAGGATGAGAAAGACAATCAAGGAGAAAAGAGAAGATCCAAAGGGGGCCCTGCCTCACATATGTTGATCTCCCCCACTCCTTACCATGCATCCCTCCATAAATTCCATTGTTTTTTTCACTTCACGACTTCAATTCAGGAGAAGATTATGTTTTCCATAGCATCATCTCATCCATTACCATCATCCCTGCCTTCACACACACTCCTTCTCCCTCTGTACAACAGAAAACATAAGAGGCAGAAAGATGACCATACAGTAGTAGTAGCAACATTAAACCTGTAGTCAAGAAACCATCAGCAGACAATAAAGGAGGAAAAAGAATGACCATCAACATCACCTCTGATCTTTGACACTTGCAACGTGGCATTAAGGCCACAGGTAAGTATCCTACTCACTCACTCATCTGCATCATTTGATCAAAAGTTGTAAAGGTTAAGAGGTAGTTGGTTTGTGAGTAAAAAGGTGGCCAGTTTCCTCTAAAAAGGCTATGCCCTCCAAATCCTCAGGATCCCTATAACATGGACTGTCTTCAATGACTTACCAGTAAAGGATGACATAAAAAAATTCATCTATGATGTTAGTCCTTCTGTCAGTAAGGAGGAGACAAAACAAGAAAAAGCAGATACATATCTAGATGGGGAGGAGATGGATACAAAAGAAACTAATACAGAGGGACATGATGAAGGAGAACACAAAGAAATGTGATGCTGAAACAGAAGAGAAAGAAGGCATTGAAACAAAAAAAGAAAGAGCAATGAGAAACAAAAGATCTAAGTGGCCTCAGGGATAGAGAAGCAGCTGAACAATTAAACTCCATGGCCCTAATCAACATCTAATTGCAAGTAATCCTCAGCTAACACTTAGATATCTTGTTGTCCAAGGGCAAGCAAGTACACATTATGAGGATCTGTTTAGGTTGCTAAGGAAATGATAATATACATGCCCGCTAAAATAGATAACACACTGCCACATAGCTTGAAGATCAAAGAATATCATTGGGGAGAAGGAGAAAGGAAAGCAAACTGCTATAAACAAGAAGAAAAGACCACAATAGAAGCATGAGATGTCAAAGAGGCTACCAGCGCCACTATGTTGCTCAGAGGATGAGCAACACTTTTAGTAAGGGGTTATGATGAGTCTCATCATTGAGTAATTATATTGGCCTTAATTCTCCTCCTAGCTTAGCCAAACCAACTATTCTCACAACTTATTTGCATACCTTTGATTATATTTTTCTTATGAGTTGAGTTAGAGTTGGATATTTTGCTTTGTGGTCTAATGTGCATGTAATGTAGGAATAAAGGATAAAAGCAAGGGAAATGTAAGGATAAAAGCTAAAATCAAGGAACTATGGTAAAAGACCTTGGTAAAAACTCGGATGAGACAAGGGAGAGGAATTACAAGAGGTAAATCCTCCTCATTTATTGCCCATCCATTCAAATATCCCTCCATCAGCTAAAAGTACACATAGGCAAATTAGGAGTACTAAAAGATAGCCAAGCAAGTGGAAGTACACGCAGTTTCCCTACTAGAAGGCAACCGAGCTAGTGAAAGTGAAAGGACAAGTTACCATTAAGTTGGGAGCTATACCTCCCTAATTTTGGGGGAAGTCGTTGAGACTTCAGATGTATAAATAGAGAGGCTTAGGACCTTAGTTTTTTTAGGCAGTTAACCAATAGTCAATGAGTGAGTTAGCAAGTATTCAAACCTTCTGACTTGTAAAATTTTGATGTAATACAATGTTCTTTGATAATGAAGATGAGTTTTGATTTGAGCTAGCACTGAGTTAACTCAGAGGGCTGAAGGTCTTGGGTTAGGACCCAACCCTAGCAGCCAAAGCTCCTCTTTCTTGTATTGTATTCTAGCATAGATTCCTGCTTTCTGTTCATTTACTTAAGAAATTAATTTCCATTACAACAATAGTATAGATGCATGGTTTGATTGTTCATTTGGTTAAATAGATGTATTTTCATTATAGTGGTTCAACATATATTTCTAGTTTCCTACTCATTGAGTTAAGTAGTTTCTTGCTTCCTGTTCATTTGCTTGAATAGTTGCAGTCCATTACAACAGGTTAGAATAGAGTAGTTGTGTTTCAGTTTGTTCCATTTATGCTTTCATTTAATCAGTGGGTTGGCAAAGAAAAGATCCATCAGGATGCTCACAGGTTTCTCGGCCTCACCTCCTCCCTTTGGGACCATGATGTGAGGAAGAAACCCTGCAGCAACCCCAAAAACACAAGGTTTTGGTTTTCATAGGGTTTGTTGTTTAATGCAATCGCGTGGTTCATCATATCATTACCTGGTTCATTTCATGATCATTCACTCATTTCCTTGTCATTTGTCCCTTCGCCCTCTGCATAAGACCTCACTCATACTGTCATTCTCCTTCGGCCCGAAACACTTGTGCAGGAGCTGATAATTCATGTTTAATCAGTTTTACCAGTAAAATGCCTTTCACAAGCCAAATCATCCAATCGCTGCCCAATCCACTTTTCGCGTTTGACTTTTTTTTCCCCTTTAAATCCCCATCGTCGATCTGCCTTGTCAGATTCGATGATTTTTGTGCACCCTCTCACCAACGTGTTCAATCACTTCCCCATCGTAGATCAACCTTGCTAGATCCGATGGCCATCGCAGATATCGCGTGGATTTCCGTTCGACCATTATCAGGTTGAGGGCATGCAATATGGGCAGTTTCCCCGTGCTACATGTTGGTCAGGGAGGCTAATCGCGCAAAATTATACAAAACCATTTACGACTTTGAGGGCAAGCGAGATACAACTTACTGCCCTCCAAACCCGCTCGTCATTTCCGCATGTTTCTTTTCACGCTCTAATCTCCACCGTCGATTTGCCTTGTCAGATCTGATGACTGTCGCATCACCCAATTGCTTTATCGCCTTGAACTCTCCACCGTCGATCTATCTCTTGATCTGATGACTGTTGCTTCACCCGATTGCCAACTAGCTTGGCCGATCTCCTCCGTTCATCTGTTGATTGCCTCCGCAATATAATACAACCTGTCCATCTTGTTAGTCCACCATGTCTGCCCATTTGCCTACATACTCTCCTACTCTCCGATCTCAACTATTCATTTACCCTTCACCCACTTGATCCAACAGTCCTCGTGTGTTGTTGCTCATTGCGTCCTCTTCCCATAAGTTTTGACCTCCGATTGTTTTTTTCTTCTCTTCCGCCTAAGCAAAGACTTAGCCTAGTTTCCATTGTTCACCCCTTAGTCTAGTTCTATGCTCTTTTACTTTTTCAACTTAGATAGTTAGCATTAGATTAGTGTTGTTTGGCAATTATGCTTAGTCTAGCTATTTTCATGATTAATTAGGTTGTGGTGAGTTAGGCTTGCATGTTTTTTTCTTCATTTCTGTAGTTGAATAGCTCTCCCCTAGACTAGGTTTGCTCTCCTTCCATAAAAATCAAGCTTCTTCTGACCCTATAGAAGTTTGTCTTGGAACCCCTAGGGTCTCTTTCTAGATGAGCAGTGACAACAGGCAATACCTTCACTTCTATTTGTGTATATAGCACAGTCAACTCCAAGTTTTTACGAACCTCAGGTTGATAAGTAAAGCTGGTAGCCCCAGGAGTTGTAGCATTCTTGCTGCAATACCTAGGCTCATCAGTATGGTTGGCATTTTTCTGAGTTGGGTAAAACTGGGTTAAAAACTGAAAATTTGTCATTTTGTCAAATCAATTGCAAGAATATGATATAGAACTTGAGAAATGTGAAAGAGCTTTTTTTTCACAAATACATTTTTCTTAAGCCCCATAGGTTTATTTCCTATTAATGACATATGTACAGTCTTCGACAAATGTTTTTCTAAACCTGGTTTTGTACATTTGCACTCTGTTCTTGACAAAACAATTTAAGCATTTAAGTCATTATTTTTGAATTTCTATGAGAGACTTACAAATTGTGCACAAGTTTTAATAAATTATTCATTCAAATATGATCATGCAATATTTGCATGCATTTCTATGTTTATGGTTTGCATTTTACATGAGGTGTCGCACATAATAAAAATTGTTAAAGTGCACTCTTCATAGATTGAATGCTAGTTATAAAGCTTAATATATAAAATTTAAAACATAAATTTTATTATATACGAAGTTTATACTATGAAGTTTATTATTCATATAAATGCGTAAAAACCTAGTTTGCTGACATCCTCCACGTGCATCCTCCGCATGGATCCTTAGTGTGCATATTCAACATGCACCCTCAAATTCCATCCTTAATGTGCATGTTGAATGTGTATTCTCAAATTCCATTCTCAACATCCATTCAACTCTGATTCAAATACATCGTCAACCATGGAAATAAGGGTTTGATCTACCACACCATCACTTGGCGAACATGGTTTCCAAGTTGAGAGCTTCTTAGTAAAAAAGTTTCAAGAGAGCATTGATGAATGGAATGATAGAAGTAAGTGGTTAGAAGGTATGATTGATAGACTCTTAAGAGCATAAGTGCATCAATTTGTTTTTGGAGAATTTAATTTCAAAACTGAAGAGATAGATGTAGCTCTTTTTAATTATGATCACAAGTTGAAGGAATTGGTAATTTTTAGGCATAAGGTTTATCTGTAACCTAATTTGGTTTCCAAAGAAACTAAAATACCGCACATGAGAGGAGTAATGTTGGACCACTTGAAAATCCCCAAGGTAGAAAAGACTAAGATGCCCAACAAACGCTGTGGAAAAAAATAGTTGTTCCGAGAAATTGATTAAAAATGGAAGTTGTTACCCCATGATTGTGCAAAATCTTGATTCATATTATCGTCAGGACCATTATGAATTACCACAAGAAAGATATTTCTGGTGAATGCATGAAGCTAGTCATACACTAGGTTGAAGACTTGGCTATAGATGTACTTTTTCTATTGGCTAAGAAATTGCACCACACATTGTAGGAAAGTAAACTTAAGAGGGTCAAGTTTAGTTACCCAGGAACATTGCAAATTATTGACTTGTACTGACCCAACGTAATGTGATCAAGTAGTCCTAAACAAACACACAATAGGAGGTGTAAAGTTTTGGAAAACAATGAAAAAATACCTCAACAATTTCTATAGAATAATGTGGAAGAGGTCTATATTGCTACCACTTCACAATTACATGAAGACTTTTTGGAGGAAAATATGGAAAATGTGAGAAGTGACATCAATCGAGAGAACCTTAATGAAATTGTTGTTGTTACAGCTTTGGTGGGCTTAAATACATGCCAAGATGCAAATATGGTTCAAGGATTTGTCAACACTTATGAAAAAGCTATTAAGGATGACATTTTTTCTTCTTCAAAGGGTCAAGATGATTCTTGTATAAAGAGCTATGAACTATGCATGGCTAAGGATAAGCATATTATTGAACCCACACAACAAGTTGTGTATTTAGAGAAATCCAAAGAGTCATTATCTTCTCCATAGGTTGACCATGATTCCTTGAAAAAGAGCTGTGAAATATGCATGAATAAGGATTAGCATGTTCTTCATCTAAAGCAGGAAGTCGCAAGCATGTAGAAATGTCTAGTGGGAAGTGAACAAAGGGAAAAATTATATAGATACATGTACAAATGATATATTGTAGACTCGAAAGCTAAAAAATGTAAATCTATAGATCATGGAATTAAGGAACTTAATGATTTAAAAGAAAAGTATAATGTTGAAACGAAGAAATATGCAACCAAGATACTGGAGCTTAAAAATGAGCTTAAAATAAGGCTTGAGGTTCTTAACATACCACCTCTATATACCTACATTCTACCTGCAGTAAAACTTATGCAAAAAGTGAAAGAGAAATACTAATATATTCAAATTTTAAAGGTTGAGTTTCAAAAGGAAACCAGTGAACTGGTTACTAAACACAAAGAGAAGATTGAAAATTATGAATAAAGGGTTAAAATGATGTAGAGTGAGAATGAAAATAAAGATAAAAATTTGAAAGATGGTAAGAAATTGAAGGCCTTCTTAGAGTTTGAGCACTCAATAAGAGCACGAGAGAATAGCTTGAATCAAGCTATTCAAGCAATAGATACTAAAAAAAAGAAACACAAAGATACGTTGCTTAAGTATGAATAGGTCTTGCGAGAGCGAGAGATATCATTGTTTAAAGTTGTTGCAACAATGGATGTTGGAGATGACGTGTTTGACACATCAACAATAAAGGAATCACTCAAGAACACACTAACTGAGAAGGAAGATCATATTAAGGAGCCTAAAAGAAAATTATTGGACAAGAAATCAACAAAACATTTGGGATGCTAAAGTGAGATAAAATATTTGAAATCCAAAATTCACACTTTATAAAATAAGCCCATACCTCTTGCAATTCCAATTTTGTATATTTCAGATAAAAAAGATTTGAAATCTCAATTGTGTCAAGTTAAATATGAGTTGAGACAATCAAGGATACTATTCAATAAAAATAAAAAGAATACTTTTAAAAGTACAAGAAGCATCTGGAGTTTTTTAAGAAGCACAATGCTGAAAAAATGAATTGCAAAGTAGCTTCATACAGTATAAAGACAAAGTTAAGAGTTGGAAGATAAATTACAAGTAGCTGTTGAAACTTCCAAATAATTAGAGGCATCTAAACAAGGCAAGAGAGACTGTACTGCATTAGATTCTTGTGAAGAGGAGGGCTTGTATAAACCTACCAAGAACCCTAGAGTTCCAAAACAACAATCTCTGTATATGTTATTATTGTAAATACATTTCAATGTTTAATATACTTTGTTTCCCTGGTAATGTTTTTGTTTATGCAAACAATGTATTTTTTATGTAATTAATTTCTTGTATTTCAATAAGAAACAGATGGTTCTTTTTTATTCATAGAATCAAAAGGAATTACATAGTCAAATCAGAGAGAAATCATGTTTCCACACTATTTATAACTTATAAGAAAAGAAAAATCACATTTCCACAATTTTTTTTGCCCAAGAAAAAATAGCATATTTTGTAATTAGAAGATACAAAATTACACTTGGTTGATACATAATTTGAATACATTAATATGTCTGGAGAAATAACCTTCTTGGAGATGATATTTGCCTTGGAATTTAGCTCTCTGTAGACATGTTCATATCTTTCACCATTCTGCATACAATGTTTCATTTTGATCATCCAGGACCTTCTTCTTTTTTGTTGGTCTCATACTTATTTTATTGGCAACAAGTTGTACAAGATTTTCATCTTCCTTCCTTCGTATTTCAACTACTTCCCCTAGAATTTCTTGATTTCCCCCACTCTACCCTACACCATATATCAAGGATGGAACATCCATTTGATTGTGAGTGATTGAATCCATTATCGACATATCAATAATAGTTTCTCCACATACTTCTTGTGTTTCACTGTGTTCTGCAACTGCAACAACAACTGCCCCATTTATTTGATGTGTATCATTGGTCTGATCACACTGACTAGACACAAATCCTGAAATCAACAACATTTACCATGTCAAAGAGCATGTAAAATATGTACTTTACTAAAAGTACAATGATGTTTGACAAAAGAAACATCCAAATTGCAAATTCGAAAAATTTATAGATTTGCACTCTCTTTTTATAGATTTATAATATGTTCTTTTACCATGAATGAAGCATATGACTTTACTTGCTTCACTGTATCTCCATATGTGAAACCATTGATTCTTTCCTAACCCATATAAATATCCTCAACTTCTTTGCTCCACTTTTTCATTTCATATGAAACTGAAGTGCAATTATCTCCCTTGAACACACCATGACAGTTAATTTGTTTCAAACATTGCAAAGCCTTATAGGTAATTCTTGATTCAATAAATATAGAGGCCATATTTATTGGCATAAAATCCTTATGGATCTGTTTCATAACAATTGAACGGATTTTTTCAAGTACTCCATCTAGGTGTTCATTAACATCCTCAATTTCATACTCTTGATTATAGTTTTTAATCATGAGGTACCTAATTCCATAAATAATGTCATTGTATTCTATATCTTGAAGTGACTTCCTAGAGGACCATCTACCAATTTACCTAAATTTCTTCTTCCCCTCACCTACTCTATGGTTAAACCATCCTCAGTGCTTCTTAAAACTCAATAAGGGTGTCATGAAGCAGTTTCTTGGTGACCTTATAGTATAATGTGTAGTTTGGTATGTTGAACAACCTTCAGGGATTTGTCCTAAATCTTGTTCATTTGCAGAATTTGGATTTTCTATTGGTGCATTTTTATCCATTTCTGTTAGTTTTCACACTGCTCTATGTTGTTTCAATTACTTTAGCCCAATTCAATACTTTAATTATAAATATTTCCAATATCAATTAATGTTTCCAATCATCCACAGTTAATGAAGATAGAACAATAAATGAAATGATAAAGGAGACAATCAACACATCAATAAGAGACACCGGATTTGGTCAAAGACCAGGGAAAAACCCACTATGGGGAAAACCCTTGAGATTATTCTTCTTTATTAGATTGGCATAAAATGTTCAACAAAGAGTATAATGAGCCCAATACAAAATCATCTAGAAAAATTAATCCAATAACATTAAGAATTATGTTTCCAGTATCAACATATATCAAAGACTACTTTTCCCATTTGTAGTCGACTGTGGTCAAGTGTCAATTTTTTTTTTTCCGTAGTTTCCAGTTGCATGGAGGAAGTGTCATGCACATGAATGAGAGAGTCTAGCCACTCTCTTGAGCCTATAAGCCTACAACTGCAGTTCAAATTATACTTTTTCAAGCCTGTGATTGTAACCCAAAACCCTAGAAATAGATGTGAGCTTCAGACCCTGTAATTTCAAACCTTTGCGAACTTCTTTCATCGACCCAGCCTCAAACCTGTGCAAACCAATCATTGAAAAAGAGAAGGATAATATTCTTGGTTATCTAGAAACGATCTCGAGGTTACTTATATTTATAGGCTTCCAAGGGTGACCAATTTCTTGTTAAGGCAGACCTGTCCATATTCGCATATGTGGGATTTTATTCATGAGTACACTATCTCTTATCCGATTTGAGTGATCTTTAGGTATATTTTAGTCCTCTCGAAAAGAGTAATTCAATGAAATAATTATATCCACCAAATGAGCTATCCAAAGTGTATTTTTACCCTAGTTTTATAATTTAACATTCCCTCTCAACTAGGGAGAATTCCACGTATATCCTGTCATGTATATCATGTCATCATATCATGCCCCATCTCTGCTCAAATCTATTGCCTAAAACATTATCGAATCTAAAGAAGAATAATCAAGGAGCATTAGCTTCCACCCTCTATAATTTCGGAGAGCACATCTCAATCTAAAAATAATGTTAGGGAGCACATCTAAACCTTAATCTACATTGGGGAGCACATCTCAACCTGAAATCTCATGGGGAGCTAAACATCTACAACTCCATATTGAGAAATAGGTGATATAGGGGAGAAAATCTCAAGCTATCCTATTTCCTACCGATCTTCCAAAAAATGACCCTCAATATTCATGTGGTAGAACACCTGCATCATAATCAACTTGGGTTGTACACCCTAAGTACACTCTCAACACATTGGCCAAACAGGGAGCGGTAATCCCAACAAGTCTAGCTTGTGGGTATGATGCGAACTGGGGTAAAATATTATAAGACCAAGTTAGGGGAACATGATATCCAAACCTATGGGTAACACATGGGGAGAAACATCTACAACCCTATTGTCCAGAGATCCCTCAACCCCAGGAGCCCTTCTATCTCAATTCCTCACCGTGGAAGCTCAAAGAGGGGGGAAGAGTTAGCTTAGTGTTCTCGATCAGTGATGCCCCTTATTAGGAGGGGTCATATCCATTAGTCCAAGTTTATCTATGAAGACCAAGAACTTCCCTTTCAGTAAAGCCTTGGTGAATATATATGAAATCTGGTCATCTGTCAATATATGATGGAGTCGAATAGATCCTTTCTGCACCATGTCTCAAATGAAGTGATATCATGTCTCTATGTGCTTGGACTTGTCATGAAATATGAGATTCTATTCCAGATGGATCCCACTCCTGTTGTCACAATATATCACTGTAGTTCCTACGACTTTCTCAAATAGCTCTCCAAAGAGCTTCCTCAACCAAACTGCTTCGCAACTAGCCATGCTAGTGACAATATACTTTGCCTCGACGGCACTCAATGCTATGGACTTTTGCTTCGTGCTCATCCAAGATATCATGGAATATTAAGACTAAAACAACATCCTAATGTACTCATCATGTCGATAACATTTCTTTCCCAATGTGTATCAATATATCCATGAAGTCGATCATCTCCATTAGTATATCTCAAACCAAGGGTGATCATCCCATGCAAATATCTCACAGTGTGTTTGGCATCGACCCAATCTACATGGAAAGGCTTGGTCATGAATTGAATCAATGTGTTCAGTGCATAGCCTATATTTGGACAAGTGTTCAGTAAGAGCACTAGAGCCCTAATTGAATTTTTATACTTAGATGGATTCGCTAAATCAGTTCCTGTAACTTCTTCAAATAACTTATTGAAGTTAATTTCCATCGGTGTAGGCAAGGACTTACATTCTTTCATTCTAAATATCTCCAATAACTTCACAACATATTTTCCTTGTGAAGATAAAATCTCACCAGGCCTTTGCAACACCTTAAGGCCTAGAAAGTAGTGCATGAGTCCAAGGTCCTTGATCTCAAATTCAGAGGCTAGATCCCTCTTGCACTCAATAATCAAAGACTCACTACCTGTCAAGAATATATCGTCAACATATAAAACCAAAATAACCGACATATCTTGGACTACTTTGAAGTAGAGTTTGGGATCGACATTGCTTCTTGTAAATTTTCACCAAATAACTATCTATGTAGGCGTACCATGCTCTAGGGGCTTGATTCAAACCATGCAATGCCTTCTTCAACTTTCAAACATGTGTCTTTCAATCCTCAACATCAAATCCCTATGGTTGCACAACATACACTTCTTCCTGTAACATACCATGAAGGAATTTAGTCTTCATGTCCATCTGATGAAGGGCCCATCCTTGAATTAAAGAAAGAGAAACTATCGAACAAATGGTTGTATATCAAGCCACGTGTGTGAATATGTCATCATAATATTCTCCTCCTTTTTTGGATAATCTTAGAGCCATGAACCTTGATCTATATTTCTCAATGCTACCATTAACTCCATGTTTGATCTTGAATAAACATTTTGAAGTCACCCCATATTTTCCCTTCGGTCTTGCACAACATCCCATACATCATTCTTCATTATTGATTCATATTCTTCAGCCATAGCATCTTCCCATACTTGTTCTTTCACAACTTCTTCAAAGGTGGAAGGTTTTGTTTGGTTGTGTTATATTCTTTCCACGACTAGTGCATGTAGTTAACCAGGGGGTTCAAGGGGGGGCAGAGCCCCCCCTTTGTTACCCCGATTGTGCAATGAGGGGGTCACATGGAGTTTGAAGGGGGCGGGTAGCCCCCTCTACGGGGTTCAGGGAAGCGCCCCAGGAATTTTTTTTTTTTTGGACCCTATGTTAGGTTTGTTGGCATTATGATTCAAGTGTTGTCCTTGATGGCAACTCACTCTGATGTATGATACAGGTGATGGAAACTCACTCAAAGGACAGATCATAGTGCAGCAGGTGAAGAGAGAGATATACGCAGTTTGACCGTGATGAAAGTGCGTATATACGCGGGTAATCAGAGAAAAAGGCGCGTATACGTACACACGCAGGTTCACAGAAGGAAAGGCGCGTACATGTCGGAAAAC